>CM024669.1:14568568-14593568 GCA_014182725.1 Eucalyptus brandiana
ATTCACCAAGTGTTGGATTGTTCACCCACCAATAGGGAACGTGAGCTGGGTTTAGACCGTCGTGAGACAGGTTAATTTTACCCTACTGATGATAGTGTCACAATAGTAATTCAACCTAGTACGAGAAGAACCGTTGATTCGCACAATTGGTCATCGCGCTTGGTTGAAAAGCCAGTGGCGCGAAGCTACCGTGCGCTGGATTATGACTGAACGCCTCTAAGTCAGAATCCGGGCTAGAAGTGATGCATAAGCTCGCCGCTCGATTGCCGACCTGCAGTAGGGGACTTGTTCCCCCAAGGGCACGTGTCGTTGGTGAAGCTCTCGCGGTGGATGAACCGTGTGGGCCGCCTTGAAGCACAATTCCTATTGAGTAATGAGTAGAATCTTTTGCAGACGACTTAAATATGCGACGGGGTATTGTAAGTGGCAGAGTGGCCTTGCTGCCACGATCCACTGAGATTCAGCTCTTGTCCCTCTCCCCAACCCCTAACTCCACAACCAACCAACAATTTCCTCTTCCTCGGAACGAGCTTGAGGGTCGCCGTCCTCCATGAGGCCCTTCCGATTTCTCCTAAGTCCCGAGCACTCTAGTTCTCGCACCCACGGCTTGAGAGTGAGTAGTCCCTGCAACATCGGAGGCTTACATAGCTCCTAAGGCTTATGCGGCCAATGCGCACATGACTTGAGAGTGCATGGACACAAGGGTATGTGTGTGCTGCTCCAGGCATGAGCATGTGACTAAGGTTCGGCCGACATGCCACGACTTGAGTGATGTATAAGCGGCATGAGAGGAAATCAAAACGCTCTCGAGTGTTGTGTCTGCGCCCATGACTTGTGCTTGGCCTACTTGCCATAACTTGAGAGTGCTTGCTTATGTCCCGTTGTGACAAAGGCCAACGTGCCTTGACTTTTGTGCAAATGACTACTGGTGAATGCCGATCGATCCCGCATCGTGTGGATCAATCCTTCAATCCTCGGGCCTTCCCTTCACCATGTGAATCGATCGTGAAATTCTTGGATTGTTGAGAGATAAACTTGTTGCCAGAAAAAAAATTTTACCACAAAAAAAAAACAACCGCAAAAATCTTTTGTAAGTTGCTTTTTTTTTTGGTAAGAGAAAAATTTTGGTAAGTTGTTCGTCTTTCATAAATCCAAGAATTTCACCTCTGAACTACTAGTCGAGCTTGTGATCGATCATGGTAGAGGGCCTTGGATCGTGCGGATCAATCCTTGCACCGTGTGGATCGATCGGTGCATGGATTGATCATGGATCGGTCCCGATCGAGCGGGATCGATCCCTGCACCATGCGGATCAATCGTGGATCGAGCCCGCTCGACCGGGATCAATCGGGGCCAACCGCCTCGGCCATGTGGATCGATCCGATCGGTGCATGGATCGATCATGGATTGGTCTTGGTTGAGCGGGATCGATCCCTGCACCATGCGGATTGATCGTGGATCGATCGGGGCCGACCGACCATGGTCCGGTTGCAACTTCACCGATCATTTCTTGTCCGATTGAATCCATTCTTCTTCCTAAATTTTTTGTGTGTCATAAAATAGCCTCCCCAATGGTTTTCCCACGACCCAAATATTTTTTTTCTAATTTTTCGGATTTTCTCAATTTTTTAAATACCAAAAATAAAAAAATATTTCTGGTCGTCAAATTTTTTTTTAAAATTTTCCATAATTTAGATCACATTTTTCTAAGCATCTCTGTAAAAAATATCATCAAAATTCAATTTCTACAATTTTTTAGAGGGGTGGTGCCTATTCAAACATGGTGAATGTCTACTTTTGCTGGGGGCAAAAATGTTTCTAAAGCTCTTTAAGGGGTAATGGTGCTCACAGGCCACGGGCAGTTTTCGGGCGATCATTGCACGATGCATAAGTCATGTCACAGGCACAAAAATGAGTCATAATAACGTTCAATGATCCCTGAAATAGGTTCTGGCCGATCGAAAAGAGCGCCCCTAGATAAAGATGGATGCATCGCGTGTCTCCCCTCACGTAGGCATCATGGCCGAGCGCATGGGTCGTTTTCGAGCCAAGCGGCCATAGAGGATGAATCGATGACCGAGTTACTTGGGAATTGACGAATCTATGAGTCCCTTCGGTAAGACGAGATTGTGTCTCAGGCATGAATGAACGAGCCACGCGTTGTATCGATCCACGACCCAAACAAGACATTGGTGTTCTCGCGTCTAGCGGTGCGGATGCGACCTCGTTTGATGACTCCGTGTGATCCTCGAGTTCTTGTGCTTGAGGAGATACGGATGAGTCGGCTTGGTTCGTTTCCAGTGTATGCGATGGCGCGTGAGAGACGATAAGAATGTGTGCGTAGGCAGGCTCCGTGCTGGTGCATCGAACTGCTTCCCTCACTTTCGATCAGTTGTTGCTCCGCGAGCTAAACGTCGGATGCAAGATGTGGGTTCCTGTGTTGCATACCTATTGCGACGGAAATGTGTGCCTTCGATCGTCCCTTCCATCACGGCGTCCTCTCTAAGGCTCGGTTGGACCGGATAGTGGGGCTCGTGTTCCACGAACGTCGTCTCGTTCGATCGTTCAGATGGACCACAAGTGCCTACTCGTTCTCTCGGATGTGGAACTCTCATAATGGGAGTGGGGTCATTGGCCCTTATTCCTTGATCGTTAAGCGTTTACCGCTTCACCTGAATGACGATCTTGCCTTGTCCTTGATCGCGCGAAGCCCTTGGGTATCGCGATGGATCATGCTTGGCGGACGTCGTGAAGGAATGCTACCTGGTTGATCCTGCCAGTAGTCATATGTTTGTCTCAAAGATTAAGCCATGCATGTATAAGTATGAACTAATTTAAACTGTGAAACTGCGAATGGCTCATTAAATCAGTTATAGTTTGTTTGATGGTATTTGCTACTTGGATAACCGTAGTAATTCTAGAGCTAATACGTGCAATAAACCTCGACTTTTGGAAGGGATGCATTTATTAGATAAAAGGTCAATGCGGGCTGTGCCCGTTGCTTTGATGATTCATGATAACTTGACGGATCGCACGGCCATCGTGCCGGCGACGCATCATTCAAATTTCTGCCCTATCAACTTTCGATGATAGGATAGTGGCCTACTATGGTGGTGACGGGTGACGGAGAATTAGGGTTCGATTCCGAAGAGGGAGCCTGAGAAACGGCTACCACATCCAAGGAAGGAAGCGCGGGCGCGCAAATTACCCAATCCTGACACGGGGAGGTAGTGACAATAAATAACAATACCGGGCTCTTTGAGTCTGGTAATTGGAATGAGTACAATCTAATCCCTTAAGGTGGATCCATTGGAGGGCAAGTTTGGTGTCAG
Organism: Eucalyptus brandiana; assembly: GCA_014182725.1. NCBI lineage: Eukaryota > Viridiplantae > Streptophyta > Magnoliopsida > Myrtales > Myrtaceae > Eucalyptus > Eucalyptus brandiana. The sequence goes on from CM024669.1 coordinate 14,571,901, forward strand.
CAGCCATGGTAATTTCATCTCCAATAGCGTATATTTAAGTTGTTGTAGTTAAAAAGCTCGTAGTTGGACCTTGGGTTGGGTCAACCGGTCCGCCTCACGGTGTGCACCGATTGGCTCGTCCCTTCTACCGGCGATATGCTCCTGGCCTTAACTGGCCAGGTCGTGCCTTCGGTGCTATTACTTTGAAGAAATTAGAGTGCTCACAGCAAGCCTACGCTCTGTATACATTAGCATGGGATAACATTATAGGATTCTGGTCTTATTGTGTTGGCCTTCGGGATCGGAGTAATGATTAACAGGACAGTCGGGGGCATTCGTATTTCATAGTCAGAGGTGAAATTCTTGGATTTATAAAAGACGAACAACTGCGAAAGCAATAATAGCTTTGCCATTTTCGCACTTCGCGGAGTGCTTGTTCATGGGCTTTTTCTCTCTCTTTTGGTTTCTCGAGCAGCTGTTCATCGGCCCGGTTGAGATGTTGATTTCCGGAGATGTAGCCATCGGAATGGGCTGATTTTCGGAGGGAAGATCCCTCTCACTCTCCTCTACATCTCCACTGAAGAATTTGCAAAAGCTGGTCTTGATCAAAAGATATCCGCATTCAAAGCTCTGGTTCGTTTTCTAGATTCTACACTGGTTTTCTGCTGTTTTATTCATCCACAGGGAGTTCCTCCGGTCGGAATGGGATGAAATTTGGAGGATATCTTCCTTTCATCCTCATCTTCCATCCCACCGAAGGATTTTGGCTGGGATGCTCTGAATCAAAAGTTATCCGGAACCCTAGCTCTGGTTCGTTTTCCAGATTTCTGCACTAGTTTTCTTCTGGTTTTCTTCATTCCACGAGAGTTCCCTTGGTCGGAATGGGTTGATTTTTGGAGGATATCCTCCTCTCACTATCATCTTCCATCCCACCTAAGGAATTTGGCTGGGTCGTGCTAGAACTCGAGATCTGACTTTTTCCAGAAACCGTTCGCCTAGGCTGTCTGTTGAGGCTGTTGTTGGTTTGGGTGGTTCCGCTGGTTTGTTTGGCCCCATTTTTGGACAAGGAGGTTGTAGAGGACCCCTTATCCAGCCCTCCAAACGACGTCTCATTTCGTGGCCTACAACTTCGGATTTCGTTGTTTCCGTGGCCTCTGACTGCATGCAGCTGCTGCAGCAAGCTTCTGGAAACGAGTGTTATGCCGTTTCTGGTTATTCCTTTGGCCCCATTTTTGGACAGGGAGGTCGTATAGGATCCCACATCCAGCCCTCCGAATGGCGTCTCATTTCGTGGCCTACAGCTTTGGATTCCCTTGTTTTCGTGGGCCCCGCGAATGACTGCTCCTGGCTTGCTGCTGGCAAGCTTTGAAGTCGAGCCCTTCTGGTTTTCTGCTGCTTCTGCTATGCGAGATTGGTCTTTTACTAGGCCTAGGGGTGTTGCTGACCTCAGTCCGGGTAAGTCTTCTCCGTTCAATGGTGATTTCGCTTGCTGTAATTGGGTTGCAGATAAGGTAGTTGTGAGAATGTCTGTCTCTGCCGCTGGGGATGGAAACAATTTTGGAGAAGCTCGACCATTGGCTGCTGCCTCGAAAGGGCTCCCACTCCCTTCTACTGGTGTTGGATCCCTGTCGAAGTAGCCTAGTAAGGCATCTGCTTCCTCATCCGGACCTGCAGAAATGAAGAACAAGCAGCAAGCTTTGAAGGAGACTGACACTCGCCCTTGTCGGTCGAGAGGACGGAGCCGATTTCGCTCGGCTTCCAGCGTCAGGGCAACCTCAGCGGGTCACCATGAAGCCCGGCGCGTTCTTGGGCGAATGTGGCTCGGTTGGCAGTGAAAGGTTCCGAATTGTCTTTTGTTCCGCCCATTTTTGTGGAGGGAGAGGCTGTTGTGAATCTCCCGGATGAAGCACTAGATGCTATGGACCTGAAGTGGCATGATTGCTTGGTTGGATATCTGGTTGGGAGAAGGAGGCTACCTTTCGGTTTGTTGGAGCAAGTGTTGAGGAAGATGTGGGGCTCCAAGATTGGGGAAATCTTCGCCGACGATCAAGGTTTCCTCTTCCTCCAAATCCCGGACCCTGGGTTTAGGAGGAAAATCCTTGAGGATGGGCCGGTGACCATTGCTAGAGTGTCGCTAATACTTCGGCAATGGAAGCCTCTCATGGACCTTAAGAGAGAAGACCAAGCCACCATTCCCATTTGGATACAACACTCAAGCAGCAAATTCCGCAAGCGAATCCAAATGGGAATGGCGGCTTGGTCTTCTCTCTTAAGGTCCATGAGAGGCTTCTATTGCCAAAGTATTAGCGGCACTCTAGCAATCGTCACCGGCCCATCCTCAAGGATTTTCCTCCTAAACCTGGGGTCCGGGATTTGGAGGAAGATGAAACCTTGATTGTCGGCGAAGATTTCCCCAATCTTGGAGCCCCACGTCTTCCTCAACACTTGCTCCAACAAATCGAAAGTTAGCCTCCTTCTCCCAACCAGATATCCAACCAAGCAATCATGCCACTTCGGGTCCATAGCATCTAGTGCTTCATCCGGGAGATTCACAACAGCCTCTCCCTCCACAAAAGTGGGCGGAACAAAAGACAATTCGGAACCTTTCACTGCCAACCGAGCCACATTTGCCCAAGAATGCGCCGGGGCTTCATGGTGACCAGCCGGAGGTTGCCCCGGACGCTTGGAAGTTGAGCAAAATCGGCTCCGTCCTCTCGACCGACGAGGGTGAGTGTCAGTCTCCTTCGAAGCTTGCTGCCTGTTCTTCATTTCTGCAGGTCCGGATGAGGAAGCAGATGCCTTACTAGGCTGCTTCGACAGGGATCCAACACCAGTAGAAGGGAGTGGAAGCTCTTTCGAGGCAGCAGCCAATGGTTGGGCTTCTCCAGAATTGTTTCCATCCCCAGCGGTAGAGACAGACATTCTCACAACTAACTTATCTGCAACCCAAATACAGCAAGCGAAATCACCATTGAATGGAGAAGACTTACCCAGACTGAGGTCAGCAACACCCCTAGGCCTAGTAAAAGACCAATCTCGCACAGCAGAAGCAGCAGAAAACCAGAAGGGCTCGACTTCAAAGCTTGCTGCAGTAGTTCGTAGGAGCAGTTCGCAGGGGCCCGCGGAAACAAGGGAATCCGAAGCTGTAGGCCATGAAATGAGACGCCGTTTGGAGGGCTGGATGTGGGATCCTATACGACCTCCCTGTCCAAAAATGGGGCCAAACGAATAACCAGAAACGGCAGAACACTCGTTTCCAGAAGCTTGCTGCAGCAGTTGCAGATGCAGTTCACAGGAGGCCACGGAAACAACGAAATCCGAAGTTGTAGGCCACGAAATGAGACGCCGTTTGGAGGGCCAGATAAGGGGTCCTATACGACCTCCCTGTCCAAAAATGGGGCCAAAAAACCAGCGGAACCACCCAAACCAACAACAGCCTCAACAGACAGCCTAGGCGAACGGTTTCTGGAAAAAGTCAGATCTCGAGTTCTAGCACGACCCAGCCAAATTCCTTAGGTGGGATGGAAGATGATAGTGAGAGGAGGATATCCTCCAAAAATCAACCCATTCCGACCAGGGGAACTCTCGTGGAATGAAGAAAACAAGAAGAAAACTAGTGCAGAAATCTGGAAAACGAACCAGAGCTAGGGTTCCGGATAACTTTTGATTCAGAGCATCCCAGCCAAAATCCTTCGGTGGGATATAAGATGAGGATGAAAGGAAGATATCCTCCAAATTTCATCCCATTCCGGCCGAAGGAACTCCCTGTGGATGAATAAAACAGCAGAAAACCAGTGCAGAATCTGGAAAACGAACCAGAGCTTTGAATGCGGATATCTTTTGATCGAGACCAGCTTTTGTAAATTCCTTCAGTGGAGATGTAGAGGAGAGTGCGAGGGATCTTTCCTCCGAAAATCAGCCCATTCTGATGGCTACATCTTCGGGAATCAACATCTCAACCGGCTGATGAACAGTTGCTCGAGAAACCAGTAGAGAGAAAAGCCCGTGAACAGTACCCGCGGAGTGCGAAAATGGCAAAGCTATGCTTTTGCAGTTGTTTTTTTTGGTAAAGGTAAGATATGTATAGATTTTGCACAAAATTACAAAGAGAAGGATGCCAGGCACCAACAAAACAGACACTCAAATAGACAGAAGTCAGGAAAGAGTGTAGGGGTGCCTTGGGATCCAGCGGAAACAACAAAGAAAGCCCTAAACAACAAAGACTAAGCTAAGACTGAACGATCCTCCATCATTGAAAGATAGACGGACTCAAGTCCCAGCTCTGTTGCAGCCTTCTGTTCTTCGGGGTATCCATGACATGCTTGAATGTTGATGCTTTGTCTTTAATTGCCTTCTGGAGATGCATCTTCATCGCCGGGAGGAAAAGAGTCTGATTCCAGAAGATGATATTGTTACGTTCTTTCCATATGATATAGCAAAGGGCTCCAAAACTGAATCGAGCCAGAGAGTGATAAAAGCTCTTATCCGAGAAGCGCTTAGATGCCCAATCAAGGTTCTCACGCCAAGATTTGTTCCGCCATAAGATATTAAACTTAGCAACCCAGAAGGAGGCGAGATTACCCGGGATTTGGCATGCAAAAAAGAGATGGTCCACCGAATCAGGCCTGCATGAGCAAAACGGACAGACAGTTGCTGAAATTCTAGTATAAGAGAAGAGCAAAACCTGAGTTGGCAGCCTGTTACAGGTGATAAGCCACAGATGGGTTTGGTATCTCGGCGGTATGGAGGAGCTCCACACGAACGAGGACCAAGGCACAACATTTCCTTTGGGTCTCAATAACTCCTAAGCAGACGCCGTCGAGAATCGCCCCGAGGGATGTCGAATCCATTGGAATCGGTCTTCCAGCTGGTTGAACTCAGGAAGGGGATCCCACCAGTTAGCCATAATATTAATAACATACCAGCCCAAGGGTGTAGAGAAAGCATCTGCTACTGAAGCAACCCGTGAGATGCCTGAACGATAGATTTCCTGGTGGGAAAATAGTCGATTGAGCGGTCCATTTTGGTGCCATGGATCAAACCAGAACGACACAGACCTGCCATTGCCTATCTTCCATCTAAAATGCTGCTAATACATGTCACGCAGGCGAAGGAGCTTTTTCCAAGCCCAAGAACAATAAGTAGGAATAGGAGTCACCCAGAAATTCTTGTGATTTAAAAAGGTGGAGTGAATCCACTTACACCAAATGGATTCTTTGTCTGAGAAGAGCTTCCATATGTGCTTAAGCATCAAGGTAATATTATTTTCCTTCAAAGTACGAATTCCAAGCCCTCCCTCCTCTCTCGGGAGGCATACATTGCTCCAAGCAACTTTGGCACCACCCGGACCCATCATCGGTCATTTCCATAGGAATTGGCGGAGGATTTTCTCAATACGATCAAGCACAGCACACGGCAAAAAAAATACGCTCGCACAGAAGACTTGAATAGAATAGAGCACGGACTTAATGAGCTGAAGTCTACCGGCAAACGACAAGAATCTATGGGTCCAAGATTGGACCCGAGCTGTTATTGCATTAACCAGCGTTACACAATCCGCCTTCCCTAGTCTTGCGGAAATGATAGGGACTCCAAGATACCGAAAGGGGAGGGAGCCAACCTGGAATCCTAGCTTGTTCAAGATATCATTCGGAAGGCCGGACGATCCGCCGGATAAAAAAACTTCACTCTTATTCAGATTCGGCACCAATCCACTCCAATTGGAGAATGTGTCAATTCCTGCCTTCAAAAGATCAACAGACGCCAAACTAGCTTCCGAGAATAAGAGGACATCATCAGCAAAAAATAGATGGGAGAGTTTAGCCGATTTACATCTCCAGAAGAAGCCGAAATCAGGGCAGCTGGTCTGAATATCCAGTAATCCAGTGAAAACTTCCATCACAAGGGTGAATATGTAGGGAGACATTGGGTCACATTGTCGGATACCCCTCCCACTAGCAAAGAATCCATGAAGCTCCCCATTTAAAGATATGGAGAATTTAGGGGATTGGATGCAAGTCATAATACAATCAACAAATACTTGAGGAAACTCGAAAGCTTGTAGACAGACTTCAATGAATTCCCAATTTACCATATCATATGCCTTCCTAAAGTCGACCTTGATGACACATTTAGCCCGATATGGATCATGCTGGAAACCACTAAACAGCTCTTGGGCAAGCAAGATGTTATCACTGATGTGTCTACCCTTAACAAACGCATTTTGGGGCAAACTAATGATGGAGGATAGAACACGGGATAGGCGATTAGCAATGAGCTTAGGGATACATTTATATATAGTATTGCAGCACGCATGTCATGACCAAATTTTTCCGGGGGTGTGAACCACCTAGGGTTTGGCTAATGGATTATTAAGCATAGACTTAACGTGGGCTCTCCCAAGCCCATACTAATTGGCGACTTAGGTTTGAATTCTTAACATACAATTGATTTTAAACTAGGAGTCGCCACTAATCTATTTTTGGTGGGTCGATTAGAAACCCAAGTAAAGTAACAGGAGATTTATTTTACTCATAAGAACCAGAGATTTGGGTATGGGGACTTGATTACGCTAAATTTCTCTAACGCCCTTTCGGTACCATTTATTTTTTATTTTGAAAAATGTTTGGCAAGCAGCTTGAATTAATTTTAGGCTATTTCCCTAATATGTAAGGCAATCATATGGGTGTGCAATCCACCAATTTAACACCCAAGAAAGCAAATAATAGAAAAATGCAGGACTTACCTCGTAGCAACGAAAGTATCTGTGTTGTTAGTTCAGAATTCACATCAACGGTCCTAGATATGATTTCTAATTAACACGCATTTTTTGTTTTCTCTTTTCCACTGAAAATATAGTCCATATGCAATGCAATACAATGCTTCTAATTCTAATATGAAATGATATGGCATGACAATATGTCCTAAACTATATGACATAAATAAGCATGCAGTCTATTATAAAGAAATGTAATAATTAAATATGCAATTTCAATTAACTCAAATGACTTAATTCTAATTATGTGCAATGCAATGCAATGACGTACAAAATTATTTCAATTGAAATGACATGCGGCATACAGTTTAATATGTGAGCGACATTTAATAATGACCTAATCTAAAGACGGACAATTTCCAATTAGAAATGAACCTAACAATAATCACTAAATGACGTGCATTTCATGGACCTAATTCTGTATGACATGCACATGATTTTTATTCTAAAAATGCAATCTATCCTAGAAATTGCAACTAATTTATCCTAAGACAAATTTTATTTTTTTATGAAATGCAAAACATAACTATCTAGATTAAAATTCTATCTAGCTTATATTAGGGATTGGGTCAGACTAAATCCTAATTTAAACTAAGATACTGTCTTAACCTAGCAAGCTCTAACCTAAGATGCAAAAAATCAATCTAAACTTAATATGCAATTTTATCCTAATATGTCATGACGTGCCAAGGATGCCCTAATTCTACATGACGTATACATGATGATTTTTTTTTGTGTTTTTATATTAATTTCGAAATTAAAACTAATACATAATTAACATGCAATTCAAATAAAAAACTAACAACCTAAATGAATGCACTTTCTTTTTGGATTTTTTATTTAAAAATTCGAAATAAAATTGCAATCCTAAATATGCAAGATAAAAACAAACCTAATCCTTATTCAGATTTTTTTTTATTTTCTTATTTAAAATTCGAAATAAGATTGCAATGTTAACCCTAAACAGGAAATATTCTAAAGCAAATCTAATCCTAACTCAAATATCTTTTCGGATTTTTCTTTTAAAAAAATCGATCGACTCAACCAACTTGACGACAAGCAAATCAAACAAGATGAGATTGATATCGAAAAATTGACGAACCATATCTCACACATGAGATCGGGTTGGCCAATTTTAAATTAAATTGCGAATCGAATCTCGGGCTTGAGATTGGATTGTCGATTTTTGTAAGGGATTGCGAGTCGGATTTCGGGTGCGAAAATCGGACTGTCAATCCCTAGCTTGAGGGACTTTTTCATGTCAGAATATCAATCATACATTTAAGGAACAAGTTTACTAAAAAACTATAAAGGAAAAATAATAAAGACTCAAGAAAGAGATAAATAAATAAACTACCTAATTTTCCTTTTTTCTTTTATTTTCACACAAAGCTTGCTCGTGTAAGGCTGGTCACCGAAGCAGTGGATCGGGAAGCTGGTTGATCAGTCCGGCAAAGGGGATCCGGCAAGGGCAGTGGTTGTGGTGGAGGGTCACCGTCAACGGAGGTCACGGTGGTTGGAGCTCCGGCGAAGGGACTCGGTGGCTGGTGGACGCAGCTACAGCAACTGGTCACGGGTGCTACAGTGACGTCGCTCGGATGGGGAGCAAGCTCGAAACGGCGTGCAGGGGTGGAGACCGACTCGGTGGAGGGCTGCTATCAGCGTCGTGGGTCGTCGCAAGGGCTGCAGTGGCATCGGACAGCAAAGGTGCGATTGATTGGAAGATGGATGTGTGCAGTGGTGATCGGTACGGGATGGCTCACGGGTTGCAGACGGTGGCTGGCGGAGCTTCGGGATGGCTAACAGCGGTGGTGGTGTGGCAAGGCAGTGGCTTTGTCGGACTGGCGGGTGACGGTGGCGCTCGGGCTTCCAGATCTGGTGTGGCAGCAGCACAGGTGTGGTGGCGACGCGAGATTGGGGCGTCGTTGGGCAGATCGGGCTCCAAGAGAATGTGGGGACGGAGGGCGCTGCAACAAGGGAGGTCGAGCGATGGTGACGCAATAGGCGATGTTGGGCATTGGACTGAGCAGGAGCAGATCTTCGGCGAAGGTAGGAACTACCTTAGGCGCTGAGCGGAGTAGCAGGCAGTGGCTGGCGCCGGTCACTCAAGCGCAGGAGCGGAAACCGGCAGAGGGCGAGCTGCTGCGAGACCGGCTGCGTTCGCGGGATGCGGCGGCGTTGCGGAGGCAGTCTGCTAGCATCGATGACGGACGTGGCCGGCGAAGGGATCGAGTAGCAAGGGACGCCGGCGAAAGAATTCTCTGAAGAAGACGGACGGCTGTTTCTCCTTTTCTTTTCCTTCTTTTTTTTCTTCTGCGCGCGTCTGTTGGTCAAACGTCTCCTCCCTCTGTCCCTGTTCTCTCTGCGCTCTCTGCTCTTTTGCTACCTTTTTGCTTTTTCTTTGCTTCTGTTCCTCTTCGAAGGAAGAGAAGACCGGAGGAGCTTTTTCTCTCTTTTTATCGTGTTGATCTTTCTTTTTCTCGAGAGGAAAACGAAAGCCCCCTTTGCCGTGAAAACTAAGTGGCCGTGTATTTCTGTTGTGTGGCCTCCTTTTTTAAACCCTACGCATTTAATCTATTTATAGGCCATGGTTAGGGTTTTAATTTTTCCAAATCCGTATCCACGAAAATTCCTTTTTCCAAATGCAATATTTGCTATTGATACGATTTAGGATTGCAAGAGGATTCTTCTAAAATTTGAAATCTCGCACAAATCAATCTGTAAAATCTTTCCGAGGATACGGGCTTGGGCCGATTTACTCCCTTCGTGGGCTTAGTCCCATTCACCAAATTAATATTCTGAACCATCAATTTGAACCCATTTGTCATCGGCCCAATGTAAATGCAAATTAAAATAAATGCATCTAAAACTATATGCTATTAATTAATTAACTAATATTTTTTTAGGGGTTAAAATTAATCCCTAATTTTTAATGCTTAATAATTAAAAGGCTCACCAAAATTTAGGTGTCAACAGCGCAATTGGCCTGAAATCGTGAATAGTCGAGGCATTGGGGATCTTGGGCACTAGGGCAATAATGGTGGTATTGATTTGCTTCAACAGCTCACATTACGAAGAAATCTCGACCGCCGTGGTTTGAAGCACCAACAATATCCCAAGAATGCTTGAAAAATTCAACATTAAAACCATCGGGCCCCGGGGCTTTTCCCATTGCAAGAGAAAAAAGGGTATCCCGAATTTCATCATCCGAGACAGGGGAAGATAAGAAACGAACTCCGCTCCTCATCCAGAGAATGCTTGAGCACTTGCTCGAATCTCCTCCTTGGCAGGGCAAACCGAGGTAGAAGAAGTAGTAAGTAATTCACGAAAATGATCAACAAAAATCTTCTAAACTTCCGAAGGGTCCGAGGTGGTGATATCTCCATTAGTCACCGAGATGATTCTGTTCTGGAGGTGTCTTTTGTTCACAACTTGGTGAAAAAAATTAGTATTAAGGTCTCCATCTTTCAACCAACGCACCCTAGATTTCTGTCGATAAAACGATTCCTCTTGGAGACGTAAGTCTGCAAATACTTGAATCTGCTGTTTTTCTGTTTCAGCAAGAAGAGAATTCTGAGGATCAACTTGCATAGCATCTTGAGTTGCTTGAAGAGCCCGTCTAGCCTCCGCAGTTCTCATGGACAGGTCAGAAAAGACTCCTTATTGAGCTGTTTCAGCTTGCATTTAAGGAGGCGGAGCTTTGCGCAAAGGGTGAACATAGGCGAACCATGAGAGGGAGATTCCCAGACTTTCGAAACCATTCTAGAGAAATCTGGATGAGTCATCCAAAGATTGAAGAACTTGAACGGCTTGGAAGACTTGGGAACTGGCATAACCTTAATAACCATTGGAGTATGATCCGATATGCCTGGAGCTATAAAAGAGGCTTCCGAGAAAGAAAATTCTGAGTTCCAGCGGGCATTGACCAACACCCTATCTATTTTCCTCTGTTTTCGATTGATCCCTGACGAAGTAGCCCAAGTGTACTTGTAACCAGTGTAGCGCAGATCATCTAGGCCAGCCTGGACCAGACAATCTCTAAATTCATCAAAAGCAGGGATCCACGCATTAGAGCTACCAATTCTATCTGAAGGGTCTCGAATTGCATTGAAATCTCCAGCTACAATCCAGGGCGTAGAAGAAAGAATACCACTGGTTTGTATAAGATCTTGTCGCAACCCGATCTCGCCGCCTCTCGAAAAGTATCCAAGGAAGGGAAAGGTCGGGTTTAGGGGTACTTTGATCACGAGAGTTTCCTTACGAGATCATGAGCTCTCCCAAGCTCATACCCCGCATGACAACGGATTTATTTAAACGATCTAGGTATTTAACAACCTAAAAAAAAAAAAATATAGGAGTCGCCACTAGCCTCATTTTGGGGGTCGGCTAGAAACCCAACCGAGGGTCGGGAGTATTCCCTCGATTCCTACGCAACCAGATATCTAGGTTCGGGGACTCGGGTTACGCTAATATTGCTATTAGAGCCCTTTCGGTACCTAAACAGTATGTTGTGTTTTTCCTAACATGTTCATGCATTTCTTTTTATATTTTCAGAATCGTCAATTCTATACTAAATGATCATGCGTGGTGGATTACTTTCATTCTATTCTATTCCTAAGAAATGAAAGGAAAACAAACAATGAATATGAAATTGCAAGACATGAAGTAAACAATCAAGAAAAGCAGTTAAACCTAATCATGCAATTCTAAAAAAAAGATAAAAGAGAAAACACAATTAAGAAAAATGAGGGAAAAAAGGAAAACCCGCAACTCGTCGGGTTTTATACAACACAAGAACCCGAGACATATGTCGGGAGAGAAATGAATATTATAGAATAACGGTCGGAGTGGACATCGACCTCCACCATCTTCACTTCTTATCCATTTTTAGGATCCTATTCTAAACCTAATCTAGGAAATCTGGATGATTAGATGCATACAAATGAAAGAAACAATCATCACGTATCAAAACAATCAAAAGCAAGACATTTTTTATGTTCACAAATTGTGACTAAAGTCACGAAATCCCTAAGTCAAGTTTTATGCGGCATCCCAAAGGCACTTACATTATCCTGCATCGCACCTAAGTCATTTATCTGACAATCACATGCGAAGCGTAATTGACATGCATTTAGACCATATGGTCTTGATTCTTAATCAATCCAAACCAATGAGTAAACCAACTAAGGATCACTTATTCAAACACATGCACCATTGAATTCGCTCAACACATGTATTAAAGGGGAACGAAGCAGGCAATATGTAACCCACAGGATATCTAAAACCGTTTTGTAGACCATTGACAAAGGACGTTATTTCATGAAGAAAGCATTTCAAGATTCCTAACGCATGAATTTCTAAAAAATACTAGAATGTGAACTAATCAGTCTATAATAGAACAAGGCAACATGTAACATAGGTGTTTTACAACATAGTGAATGCAATTGGACACATCTACTATCTCATTTCAAGACTAGCAGTAGCTATCCACAGAAAAGACAGCAAACAAACAAAAGATCCTCTCCAGCTTTATCATGTATTTAGGTGAACCCATTTTTATCTGCTAAAAAGTTTAGCTACAACACATTTTTTCCCTCAAAAAGAAGTTTATTATTCAGCATAAACAAAGAACAAAATAAGTTTGATCATAATGTTAAAAATGGAACTGATGGAGGTGGACTAGTCGATAGCTCAAACCGCCACCAGCAATTAGTGGTGAAATGTCCAATTGGTGGAAGTGGCCAAGAGTAGAGGTGAAAAGTAGATTCAATACCAAAAGTGATGCTTGGAAGCGAAAACAGATTGTAATCTTTTGAAGACAAACACTGGTTTTACTTATCCCAGCAAGTGGTGGGGGTAGGGCGATAATGCCACGCTAATTGGTGCAAAGTGGTGACGAACAGTCTTCAGCAATAAGTCCACAATCACATGTCCTTGGATGCAAGACTATGGTTTGGAAATTAACTCATCCTTTTGAAATTGGAAAATTTTCTAAAATGCCAAATTCAAGCATTTCACCATTGGCCGAGAAAACTTTTCTATTCACTAATTTCCATTGACTGTGCTAAGCAAGACGAAACCAGATATAACGCACCACACATGCACATGCATACACGACAGCTACACATGTGGGTACATATATGTTGACAAAAGAAAAGTAGAGTCTTACTGCAATTCATTCCAAGCAGGACAGAACAGTCACGTCCAATTATTTCAAAAAAAAACTGATGGATGTTACCGCATTAGTTCTCAGACCTGAGATCCCACAAGTTGTTCATACGTTGAATGGAGATTTAGCCATTTTAAATACCCTGACGCTCAGAAAACATCTTCCAATTGATAAGATATTAATGACTTCTTCTTTAAAAAAAGAATGAAAGGCTCCAAGTCGATCTCCCTAAAATAACTGGCTGTTTTAATGGTCCACTTATCACGCTCTGGAAAAGAAACCCTACATCACTCTCACCCAGATGGTATTTTTCCTCATTACAAAAAAATGGTCTAGCATCCATAAAATTTACGAGGAAAAGTATTTGAAGACGACAGGTATAAGAGCATATCAGATCAATCGCAGTTACCTTTTGTCAATGGGCAGTTTATAAACCAAGAGAACAGGTCCCACTTCTAGATCTTGGAATTGTTCTGGTTCTCCACTATGCCTTGTTTGTGAAACTTTAATGCTTGATCGAATGAGCTAGTCTTCGTGAACACCAGCAGATCTACTCTTTGGTTCTGCCCTCGGAGCCGAGTTAAGACCTCCAAACTCGGTGCAGTTCCAAATCCCTACACCTCGAGCTCCGGAAGGACGCGATCCGCGACGAGAGCATCATATTCAGCCGAGAGCAAGATCACCAGAGAGAGCGATCAAGAGAGAGAAGTCAGAATCAATGACCCGAACGGATTCAAAGAGAGAACAAAAAATCGAAACCCTAACGGATCGAGAGAGAGAGAGCTCACGTGTGATCTTCGACCACCGGTCTTCGATTGATCGAGCGAGCGAGCGAGCGAGAGCCCGAACCAGAACAGAGATATCGGAAAAATAGAACGACGATCGGGAGCTATTGCCGCCGCTTTCGAATCCGCTATTGATCGTCGTCATCGCCGGTCAGCTTTGGATCCGAGCCCCACGCCTTGAGCTCCTCATTTTGACAGTTGCTCTCCTTCTAAGGCTCGAGAAGGCGAGAGCATCTGAATCGAGAGATCCAGCGAAAACCAGAGAGAATCTTAGCGAAAACTGAGCTTTTGATCTCCAAATCCCGAAAGCGATTGATCAAGAGATCGTCAGAGGTCCTCCGATCACACCAATGGAAGAAAACCCTAACTGATCGAGCCTCCTGTCACCACCGCCGTCGTTGTCGTCATCGCCATCACCGACGACGATAGTCCCGATCGACTCGAATCGCGCGCGAGGCGGGGGAAGGAGCGATGGCGATCGATCGATCTCCTTCTCCCGTTCCGCTTTTCCTTTTTTGTGCTGAACGTGGAGTAGTCGGGGAAGAGAATTTTTAGAGAGAGAGATTTAGTGAGAGAAAGTAGATCTGAAAAAATGAGCCCCCCCCACCATCCGCGATTCCGAGAGAGATTGTGATGAAGAGAGAGCCGGCCAAAGAATCCCTTTTTTTTTTTTGAGCGAGAGAAAACAACCGTTCAGAGAGAGCCCCTTTTCTACTTTTTTTTTCTTTCTTTTATTTTTTTATTTTTCTCTCCTTTTTCTTTTTCGTTTTCCTTATTTCTAATTTTTTTTTATTTTTTTCATTTCATTTCACTTTCTTTTTTTTTCCTTGATCTCGTTTCTTTTTTTTGTTTTCTTTTTATTTATTTTTTTTGCAAACAATGGACATTAAAAAAAATGATAAAATTTCGAGTGTCAACAGATCTTCCCATAAAGGCTGTCTAGAAACAAAACGGTGCTCAGCATAGACGACCGATAAAAACAGGACTTTTCTAGAAACCAACCAGAGAAGCCTACCGTGAATAGCTTGCACTGAGGAGGCATTCACCAAAAAATCGACCTCACGGGGGTTCCACCCCACCCAGATTCTCCCCTTATGGGAGTGATTATAATTATTAACCCAACTCTAGCCAGGTAATAAAACAGAAGTAACTGAATTAAAAGCAGCAGAGGAAATCTTAGTCTCAACAATTCCAACACAGCAGAGATTATTGGACTTGACAAATTTCCTAATTTCGGCTTGTCTAACGGGGTCACCTAGGCCCCTAATATTCCAAATACCAATGATCATATCAAAAAACAAGGATAGAGGGCAACACTACCGATGTTTGGGGGGCCTCCTTCTATTCGACCCCTTATTAGGAGCACTTGAGGGAGTGGCCATAGCAAAAGCCTTAGGAGTGAACTTCTGGATGGGAGGAGCCTTAGGGCCAGGTTGAGGATCATCGTGGTGGCTTGGCGCAATAGTGACCGGATCCTCTCCCTCACTGCTACTACTGCTAATTGCACTCACATCATCCTCCGAATCTTCCTCAGAAGACAGAGCTACTGAGGCATCACCAGGGTTAGAGACTACTAGAGCCATTGAGTTTCCATCATTTCCTGTTTTCAGGTTGTTCTGTTCTTCAGTTGCATTATGGATAGATAGATCATCTATCAATTTAGCCTTCAAAACCGAAATTGGAGGTGTGGATTCCACCTTCTCCTTTTGTCCTGAGTGCTGCTTTTTCTTCCTATTCGTTACTTGCTTCCAGCCATCTTCTGAGGCAGATGAGATAGCAGGATCTGCAGTAGCAACAGAAGGTTTTACAGCAACTGGAGGTTGCTTGGGGTCCTCCTTTGCCAGACAATTATGTCCAAATGCACAGCATTTTGAACACGAATTTGGTCTCCATTCATAGAGCACCGGGATAGAAAAAGCTTTATCATCCACCAATACTTCAACTTCCTCACATCTCTCCATTTTTGCAGAAATCTCTACACATACCCTAGCAAACGATAGGCGTTTCATTTTCTCAGTCAAAGGATCCACATATAATGGCCTCCCTACTGCACTTGCAATTTCGTTGATTCCTGGGGCCGACCAATATGCAAAAGGGATGTTCTTTAGACGAATCCAGACTGGAACCGATGATTGGAGGTCCTTCTTCAGCTCCATGGTGTGGTGCCATTGTTTAAGCACCAAAGGGACTCTGGCCACTGTTAAGTGGCCTCCATCCAGTATTTTCTTTCTGAATTCATCATCAGGAATGATAAAAAAAATAGAACCCGTCATCGTTGGCCAATACTTTCGACAGATGCGAGCCCCATGCCTGTTTCAACACCATCTTAGTGATCTTAAACGGCACGTTCTTCCCCACATAGTATCCTACCAGACAGCTATTCCATTTCGGATCTCCAGCATATTTTGCATTATCAGATAAACGCACAACCGATTTCTTCCCAACCGAAATAGGCGGGGCAAAGTCTAACTCATAGCCTTTAGCAGACAGACTAGCAACATTAACCCATGAACGGGTTTGAGGAGCTTTTGATCTATCCCGGTTCATGGCATTGGGACGTCTTCCATCTCGGCCTCGAGAGGCATATCGCACGCGGCTTCGGCTACGACCATTGGAAGCCTGAGGCTTGCCTTTCCCTCGGCCCAAAGGATCGTCACTCGTCGAAGCCATAACATCGAATACGAAAAAACCCAAAACACCGCACCAGAACCCTACTACGGATCAACGGGAACCAGCAATACAGGCCATGGCAGGGGCAGAGCTTCGGATATATTCCTAGGAGGGAAGAGGCGAGGCTTACCTCCAAAGGTTGCGGCCAATGGTTGGCTAAATCGATCAGCTCGATTCAAGATTAGAGTCGGGCCCAATTCCGCACCAGAACCCTAGCAAAGAGCGATGAGATCTCACGATTCAGGCCATGCCCAACAAAATGCTTCGGAGAGGATTTTAGGGGGGGTAGAGGTGAGGCTTCCCTCCAAAAATCTCGCCCAATGGATGGCTGAAGTGATCGGAACAGCTTGCACACCAGTGCTTTTGCAGTTGTTTGTCTTTCATAAATCCAAGAATTTCACCTCTGACTATGAAATACGAATGCCTCCGACTATTCCTGTTAATCATTACTCCGATCCCGAAGGCCAACACAATAGGACCGGAATCCTATGATGTTATCCCATGCTAATTTATATAGAGTGTAGGTTTGCTTTGAGCACTCTAATTTCTTCAAAGTAACAGCACCGGAGGCACGACCTGGCTAGTTAAGGCTAGGAGCGTATCGCCGGTGGAAGGGATGAGCCAATCAGTGCACATCGTGAGGCGGACCGGTCGACCCAACCCAAGGTCCAACTATGAGCTTTTTAACTGCAACAACTTAAATATACGCTATTGGAGATGGAATTACCGCGGCTGCTGGCACCAGACTTGCCCTCCAATGGATCCTTGTTAAGGGATTTAGATTGTACTCATTCCAATTACCAGACTCAAAGAGCCCGGTATTGTTATTTATTGTCACTACCTCCCCGTGTCAGGATTGGGTAATTTGCGCACTTGCTGCCTTCCTTGGATGTGGTAACCGTTTCTCAGGCTCCCTCTCCGGAATCGAACCCTAATTCTCCGTCACCCGTCACCACCATAGTAGGCCACTATTCTACCATCGAAAGTTGATAGGGCAGAAATTTGAATGATGCGTCGCCGGCACAATGGCCGTGCGATCCGTCAAGTTATCATGAATCATCAGAGCAACGGGCAAAGCCCGCGTCGACCTTTTATCTAATAAATGCATCCCTTCCAAAAGTCGGGGTTTGTTGCACGTATTAGCTCTAGAATTACTATGATTATCCGAGTAGCAAATACCATCAAACAAACTATAACTGATTTAATGAGCCATTCGCAGTTTCACAGTCTGAATTAGTTCATACTTACACATGCATGGCTTAATCTTTGAGACAAGCATATGACTACTGGTAGGATCAACCAGGTAGCATTCCTTCACGACGTCCGTTGAGCATGATCCATCGCGATGCCCGAGCGCTTCGCGCGATCAAGGACAAGGCAAGATCGTCATTCAGGTGAAGCGGTAAACGCTTAATGATTAAGGAACAAGGGCCAATGACCCCACTCCCATTATGAGAGTTCCGCATTCGAGAGAACGAGTAGGCACTCATGGTCCATCCGAATGATCGAACAAGACGACGTTCGTGGAACACGAGCCCCACTATCCGGTCCAACCGAGCATCCGAGAGGACGTCGTGATGGAAGGGACGACTGAAGGCACACATTTCCGTCGCAATAGGTATGCAACACAGGAACTCACATCTTGCATCCGACGTTTAGCTCGCGGAGCAACAACTGATCGAAAGTGAGGGAAGCAGTTCGATGCACCAGCACGGAACCTGTTTACACACATATTCTTATCGTCTCTCACACGCCATCGCATACACTGGAAACGAACCAAGCCGACTCATCCGTAGCTCCTCAAGCACGAGAACTCGAGGATCACACGGAGTCATCAAACGAGGTCGCATTCGCACCGCTAGACGCAAGAACACCAATGTCTTGTTCGGGTCGTGGATCGATATAGCGCGTGGCTCATTCATTCATGCCTGAGACATGATCTCGTCTTACCGAAGGGACTCATAGATTCGTCAATTCCCAAGTAACTCGGTCATTGATTCGTCCTCTATGGCCGCTTGGCTCGAAAATGACCCATGCGCTCGGCCATGATGCCTGCGTGAGGGGAGCCACGCGATGCATCCATCTTTGTCTAGGGGCGCTCTTTTCGATCGGCCGAAACCTATTTCGGGGATCATTGAACGTTATTATGACTCATTCTTGACTCATTTCTGTGCCCGTGACATGACTCATGCATCGCGCAACAATCGCCCAAAAACTACCCATGGCCTGTGAGCACCACTACCCCCCTAAAGAGTTTTAGGAGCATTTTTGTCCCCAGCAGGAATAGCATTCACCATGTTTGAGTAGGCACCACCTCTCTAAAAAAATTATAGAAATTGAATTTTGATGAGTTTTTTTGTAGAGATGCTTAGAAAAATGTGATCTAAATTATGGAAAAGTCAGCAAAAGATTTTGACGACCGGAATTTTTTTTAAAAAATAGAGAAAATCCGAAAAATTAGAAAACAATATTTGGGTCGTGGGAAAACCATTGGGGAGGCTATTTTATGACACAAACAAAATTTAGGAAGAAGAATGGATTCAATCGGACGAGAAATGATCGATGAAAACTGGACCATGGTCGGTCGGCCCCGATCGATCCCAGTCGAGCGGGGATCGATCCACGATCGATCCGCATGGTGCAGGGATCAATCCTGCTTGACTGGGACCGATCCATGATCGATCCATGCACCGATCAATCCGCACGGTGCAAGGATCGATCCACATGGCCGAGGCCCTCGACCACGATCGATCCCAGTCGACCGGGACCGATCCTTGATCGATCCGCATGGTGCATGGATCGATCCACACGACCATGATCGATCCTGCTCGACCGGAATCGATCCATGATCGATCCCCACGGTGCATGGATCGATCCACACGGCCGAGGCCCTCGACCACGATCGATCCCGCTCGATTGGGATCGATCCATGATCGATCCACACGGCCGAGGCCCTCGACCACGATCGATCCCGCTCAACCGGGATCGATCCACACGGCCGAGGCCCTCGACCACGATCGATCCCGCTCAACCAGGATCGATCCATGATCGATCCACACGGCCGAGGCGCTCGACCGGGATCAATCCATGATCGATCAGCACGGTGCATGGATCGATCCACACGACCGAGGCCTTCCACCACGATCGATCCCGCTCGACCAGGATTGATCCATAATCGATCTGCATGGTGCATGGATCGATCAACACGACCGAGGCCCTCGACCACGATCGATCCCGCTCGACCGGGATCGATCCATGATCGATCCCCACGGTGCATGGATCGATCCACACGGCCGAGGCCCTCGACCGGGATCGATCCATGATCGATCTGCACGATGCATGGATTGATCCGCACGGTCGAGGCCCTCGACCGGTACCGATCTCGCTCGATCGGGGATCGATTCACATGGTGCAGGGACTGATCCCGCTCGACCGGGATCGATCCGTACGGTGCAGGGATTGATCCCGCTCGACCGGGATCGACCCACGATCGATCCGCACGGTGCAAGGGTCGATCCACGATCGATTCGCACGGTGCATGGATCGATCCGATCGGTGCAAGGTCAATCCGCACGATGTAGGGACCGATCCCGCACGAACGGGGATCGACCCCACGATCGATCTGCACGGTGCAAGGGTCGATCCACGATCGATCTGCACGGTGCAAGGGTCGATCCACGATCGATCCGCATGGTGTAAGGGTCGATCCGATCGATGCAAGGTCGATCCGCATGGCGCAGGGACCGATCGTGCACGACGGGGATCGACCCACGATCGATCCGCACGGTGCAAGGGTCGATCCACAATCGATCCCCGTGGCCGAGGCCCCCGACCATGACCTATCCCTGCTTGACCGGGATCGATCCACGATTGATCGTGCCCGACCACACGGTAGTCACATGCCTGTCTCAAAGATTAAGCCATCCACACGGCCAAGGCCCTCGACCGGGATCGATCCACGATCGATCCGGGCAATGCAAGGATCGATGCATGGATTGACCGGCACGGTGCATGGGTCGACCGAGATCGATTCGGATGATGCATGGATCAACATCCGCATGGCGCATGGATCAATCCGCACGATCCAAGGCCCTCTACCACGATCGATCACAAGGCTCGACTAGTAGTTTAGAGGCGAAATTCTTGGATTTATGAAAGATGAACAACTTACCAAAATTTTTCTCTCACCAAAAAAAAAAAAAGCAACTTACAAAAAATTTTTGCGATTGTTTTTTTTTTTGGTAAAATTTTTTTTCCGGCAGCAAGTTCGTCTCTCATCAATCCAAGAATTTCACGATCGATTCTCATGGTGAGGGGAAGGCCCGAGGATTGAAGGATTGATCCACACGATGTGGGATCGATCGGCATTCACCAGTAGTCATTTGCACAAAAGTTAGGGCACGTTGGCCTTTGTCACGACGGGACATAAGCAAGCACTCTCAAGTCATGACAAGTAGGCCAAGCACAAGTCATGGGCGCATACACAACACTCGAAAGCGTTTCAATTTCCTCTCATGCCGCTTATACATCACTCAAGTCGTGGCATGTCGGCCGAACCTTAGTCACATGCTCATGCCCGGAGCAGCACACACATACCCTTGTGTGCATGCACTCTCAAGTCATGTGCGCATTGGCCGCGTAAGCCTTAGGAGCTATGTAAGCCTCCGATGATGCAGGGACTACTCGCTCTCAAGCCGTGGGTGCGAGAACTAGAGTGCTCGGGACTTAGGAGAAATCGGAAGGGCCTCACGGAGGACGGCGACCCTCGAGCTCATTCCGAGGAAGAGGAAATTGTTGGTTGGTTGTGGAGTTAGGGGTTGGGGGGAGGGACGAATCGAAGCGACAATGACTGAATCTCAATGGATCGTGGCAGTAAGGCCACTCTGCCACTTACAATATCCCGTCACATATTTAAGTCGTCTACAAAAGATTCTACTCATCACTCAATAGGAATTGTGCTTCAAGGCGGCCCACGCGGTTCATCCACCACGAGAGCTTCACCAATGACACGTGCCCTTGGGGGAACAAGTCTGTGGCATCCCAAAATTCATGACAACCTCCACAGACATTAAGGTCTATGGATAGGTGATGGGAGTACCATCAAGATGTATTGTAACCATTTAATCCATAATTTGCAACAAGATTTATGGCCAAACTTTTAATGGATAATTATTTGATAAGAAAGAAAATCCTATCATTGGCCATGTGTTTTATAAATTGGAATTTATGGATTTATGATTTCAAGTTTTATGGCCATATGAAATTGTAATTTAGTATTTATATAAGTGGG
>CM024669.1:14608568-14613568 GCA_014182725.1 Eucalyptus brandiana
GTGTAGAGGAGCTCGTCCTCGTACCAAAACTGTCGGGTCTTACCTTCCTTGGCGTACCCGATGAGAGCTTGGGCTCTTGGATCATGCTCCAACCCCTCCTTTGATGCGGTCGACCAAAGGACATCTTGGTCGACTCAACGTGTGGCTCATCAATTCCGCCTTTCGACTCAACGCGTACGCCACGGAGTTGGCCTTCCCGGTTTGTACTCCAAAGCACGTAGTCGAACTCGGCCGAGAAAATCCGCCATCGAGCTTGCTTCGGACTCAATTTCTTTTGGGTCTGGAAGTAACTCGTGGCCACGTTGTCCGTCTTCACGACGAACTTTGAACCCAGGATGTAGTGTCTCCACGTCCGAAGGCAGTGCACCACCGCGGTCATCTCCTTTTCTTGGACGGTGTATCGACGCTCCGTGTCGTTCGGCTTTCGAGACTCGAACGCCACCGGATGTCCCTCTTGCATAAGGACGCCACCGATCGCATAATCCGATGCATCGGTCTCTACCTCGTAAGGTTTGGTGTGGTCGGGCAATGCCAACACCGGCTCCTCGGTCATGGCAGTCTTCAACCGATCGAAGGCTCTTTGGCATCGATCCGTCCACTCCCACGCTTTGTCTTTCTTGAGTAAGTCCGTGAGTGGCACGGTGATGCTCGAGTAACTCCACACGAACCGTCGGTAGTAGTTGGTGAGGCCCAAGAACGACCTCAACGTCGGCACCTTCGTCAGCGGCTCCCACTCGACGATCGATTGAATCTTTGCTTTGTCCATCTGCACACGTCCACTTCCGACGATATGCCCCAAGAATGGAACTTCTTCTTGGGCAAAGGCACACTTCTCACACTTAACGTACAACTCGTTCTCGCGTAAGGTTTGGAAGACCTGCCTTATGTGTTCGACATGCTCTTCCAACGTTCGGCTATAAATGACAATATCGTCTAGATAAACCACAACAAACCTATCTAGGAAAGGATGGAGTACCTTATTCATCATTGTGCAAAAAGTAGCCGGAGCGTTGGTCAAGCCGAACGGCATAACCGGGAACTCGTAGGATCCGTACCGAGTCACGCAAGCTGTCTTCGGCTCGTCACCCTCGGCGATCCGAACTTGATAGTAGCTCGATCGGAGATCCAGCTTGGTGAACCACTGAGCTCCCCCAAGTTGATCAAAGAGATCCGCAATGAGCGGGATCGGGTACTTGTTCTTCACGGTCGGCTTGTTCGGTGCCGGTAGTCGATGCACATCCGGAGTGACCCGTCATGCTTCTTTTGGAATGGGACCGGTGCACCAAATGGGGCCTTGGACGGCCGTACATAACCCGCGTCGAGCAGCTCCTTGAGTTGCTTTCTCAACTCCTCCAACTCGGGCGGCGCCATACGGTAAGGCGCCATAGCAGGCGGTCGAGCATCAGGCACTAGCTCGATCCGGTGATCCACCTCTCTCTTGGGTGGCAGCTTCTTCAGCAGCTCCGAAGGCATGACATCCTTGAATGAGTCGAGGACTTGGGTTGCTTCCGTCGGGACTTCTTTCCCTTCACCCTTGTTGTCCTCGATCTTCAAGGCCGCCGGGAAGGTCACCTCACCCTTCCTTGCTCCTTTGGTGAGTCGTATGGCCGAGATCATCTTCCGATCACGATCCGACTCACGATGGACCGGAATCACGCATTGGCTATCTTTCTCCAACACGCATATACATTCCGCAAAGGGAACTACCATCGCATGGATCCTATCTAGAAATTTAATTCCAACGACAATATCGTAGTCGTCAAGTGGAATTACCTCTAGAGTCTCCTTGCCTCTCCATGATCCGAGTTGTAGCTCCACGTCCCTTGCAACCCCGATCGCAAGTGGACTTCTTTGCCTTTCCATGACCCGAGTTGTAGCTTCACGGTCTTGACTTCCTTCGAGTTCACGTTCTTGGCTCCCTTCTCAACCCGAAGGTTAAGTTTCTTCGCGGCTTCCTCCGAGATGAAGATGTCGGATGCTCCCGTGTCCACAAGTGCACTCACCGTGGTCACTCCGATCTTCATGTCCGCGAACATCAAGCCTTTAGGCTCCTTCGCCTTCTTGGCTTTGATCGTGCTAAGGAGTCGCAGCGATCCCAACCGTGCTTCCTCCCTAGGCTCGTCCTCTTTGCAAAGAGCGTTGAGCTTGGCCTTGTTCGGGCAATCCCGCGCCATGTGTGGACCGTCGCAAAAAAAACAGTTATAGGATCGTGCCTTCCTTTGCCCACCTCCGTATTGACCCGCATTAGTCCGGTGAGGATGAGGACCATTCGGCGGTCTAGCTCTAGTCGGGCGATTGTTGAATCTACCCCGATCTCCCCCCACCAGTACCTGTCCCTTGGTCGGTTGTCCGGTCGGGATGTGGAAGGCGACGCCTTGTACTCCACGAGCAACTCGGCTACGGTCATGGCCGTAGTGAGGTCTCCTACGTTGTACCGCTTCAACTCTTGCTTCGTCCATGGTTTGAGACCACCCATGAACTGGTGAAACGCTTCGACTTCATTCATCAAGGGGATTTGGAGTAGCAACTCCAAGAACCGCTTGATGTAGTCGCGCACACCACCCTTCTGCTCGAGACGCTTCAGCTCGTCACGAGCTTCTTCCTCCACATAAGCGGGAAAGTAGTTCCGTCGGAACTCTTCAACGAAACCCACCCAGGTCGCGATAGGATTCCCGCACCTATCATCCGACCGACGACGCCACCACAACAAAGCACTATCCGCTAAATACATAGATGCAAAGTGTTTACCCGTGTTTGGTCGTCGTTGATTCCCATGGCCGGGAAGTACCGCTCCATGTACCATAGGAAGTTGTCCACGTCCTTGGCCACCCGCGAGCCACGGAACTCCTTTGGCTTCGGCGTGTCCACTCGTGGACCTTGCACCGTGATGACACCGTTCACGCGTGCAGCTTGTGCTTCCGTGAGCTTACCCGTAAGCTCCGCAATCTCCGCGCGCATGGCCGCCATGGCCGCCTCAAAGGGTTCGTACCGTTGTGCTAGCTCTTCCTGTAAGGTCCCCAACAACTCGTGACGGAGTTCTCCCATGCCGGTCTTGAGCTCTTGCACATCCGCAACCAGCTCCTCCCTTCCGGCGTCAACTCCGTCCACGGTCTGGGTCAGGTCGTCGACCGATCCTTGGACATCGGAGACGAACAACTCTAGCTTCGCCATCCGTTGTGCAAGATCTCCTACAGGCTCCTTCGAACCACCACGGGTCCTCTTCCCCTTGACAACGCCCTTGTCGGCGATCCGCCCACGATCAGCACCGTCATCACCCAGGACTAGCGCTTCATCAGATCGTGGATCAGCCATTGCACTTGCGCTTGGATCGCAAATCAGCTCTGATACCACTTGTCACGGGCCGATCGATCAACTCTCGATCAACTCTCGATTCACCCGTGCGGCCTCAAGGTTTTACCCTCGAGCAGCCTTTCAACACTCGACTCACAACGAACTTCTAGAGAGAGAAACACTTGAGAGAGAAGCTGGATTTTCATATATGTTGTGAATGAGAATACAATGAGGGAGGACACCCCTTTATATACAAGTATAAGGCAAACCCTATCCGTTAGATCTCCCTTAGATCTAACGGTGGAGATTGCACCTCCCCATCTACCAACCACGAGCATTCATAGCCAACTACTAGCTATATGCATTTATAACGTATGCGTACAAATACAGTATCGCCTGCCCCTAGGAGAATACTATACGTCTCGGGAACATGAGTCGAGGGTCATCACGTGTCACGCCCGTGCCATGGAGACCTCTTGGACATGCTAACTTTCGGGCCGTGACACAAGCATGTGACTACCGTGTGGTCGGGCACGATCGATCGTGGATCGACCCCGGTCGAGCGGTATTCGGTCATGGTCGGGGGCCTCGGCAGCGGGGGTCGATCGTGGATCGACCCTTGCAACACGCGGATCGATCGTGGGTTGATCCTCGGTTGTGCGGCATCGGTCCCTGCATCGTACGGATCAAGCATGCATCGATCAGATCGATCCATGCACCGGGCGGATTGATCGTGGATCGACCCTTACACCGTGCGAATCGACCTTGCATCGATCGGATCGATCCCTTCACCGTGCGGATCGATCCCGGTCGAGCGGGATCAGTCCATGCACCGTGCGGATCGATCCCCTTGCATCGATCGGATCGGTGCGGTCGAGGGCCTCGGCCGTGCGGATCGATCATGGATCGATCCCGGTCGAGCGGGATCGATCCCGATCGAGGGCCTCGGCCGTGTGGATCGATCCATGCACCGTGCGGGTCGATGACCGGGATCGATCGTGGTCGAGGGCCTCGGTCGTGTGGATCGATCCATGCACCGTGCGGGTCGATCGTGGTCGAGGGCCTCGGTCGTGTGGATCGATCCATGCACCGTGCGGGTCGATCGTGGATCGATCCCGGTCGAGCGGGATCGATCGTGGTCGAGGGCCTCGGCCGTGTGGATCGATCCATGCACCGTGCGATCGATGGATCGATCCCGGTCGAGCGGGATCGATCGTGGTCGAGGGCCTCGGCCGTGTGGATCGATCCATGCACCGTGCGGGTCGATCCTGGATCCATCCCGGTCGAGCGGGATCGATCGTGGTCGAGGGCCTCGGTCGTGTGGATCGATCCATGCACCGTGCGGATCGATCATGGATCGATCCCGGTCGAGCGGGATCGATCGTGGTCGAGGGCCTCGGTCGTGTGGATCGATCCATGCACCGAGCGGGATCGATCGTGGTCGAGGGCCTCGGTCGTGTGGATCGATCCATGCACCGTGCGGATCGATCGTGGTCGAGGGCCTCGGCCGTGTGGATCGATCATGGATCGATGCCGGTCGAGCGGGGATCGATCGTGGTCGAGGGCCTCGGCCGTGTGGATCGATCATGGATCGATCCGGTCGAGCGGGATCGATCGTGGTCGAGGGCTCGGCCGGTGGATCGATCCATGCACCGTGCGGATCGATCAAGGATCGGTCCCGGTCGACCGGGATCGATCGTGGTCGAGGG
>CM024669.1:14618568-14626068 GCA_014182725.1 Eucalyptus brandiana
GTAAAGCCCCTGGGCCTGATGGCTTCAATGTTGAATTCTTTAAACATTCCTGGGATATTGTTGGTGCTTCGGTTCTCTTGGCTGTTAAGGATTTCTTCGTAACAGGTGAACTGTTAAAGCAAATCAATACCACCATTATTGCCCTAGTGCCCAAGATCCCCAATGCCTCGACTGTTAATGACTTCAGGCCAATTGCATGTTGCAACACAATATATAAATGTATCACTAAGCTTATTGCTAATCGCATATCCCATGTGTTGCCATCTATCATTAGTCTACCTCAGAATGCATTTCTCAAGGGTAGGCATATCAGTGATAACATTTTACTCGCCCAAGAGTTGTTCAGTGGATTCCAGCAAGATCCATATCGGCCTAAATGTGTAATCAAGGTCGATTTTAGGAATGCATATGATACGGTGTGTTGGGATTTCGTTAAAACTTGCCTACAGGCTTTCGGGTTTCCTCAGCAATTCATTGACCGAATTATGATTTGTGTTCGGTCTCCTAAATTCTCGGTATCCTTAAATGGGGAGCTCCATGGATTCTTTGCAAGCGGGAGGGGTATCCGTCAAGGTGACCCAATGTCTCCTTACTTGTTCACTCTCGTAATGGAAGTCTTTTCGGATTCTTGGATATTGGACCGGTAGACGGACTTCGGTTTTTTACGGAGATGCAAATCGACCAAGCTCTCCCACCTGTTCTTCGCGGACGATGTCCTCCTATTCTCGGAAGCTAGCTTACCTTCTATTGATCTCTTGAAGGAAGGAATTGAATGTTTCTCCAACTGGAGTGGGTTGAAGCCAAACCTTAATAAGAGTGAAGTTTTTATTTCCGGTGGATCTTCTCGCCTTCGAAATGATATTGTGGACAAGCTTGGATTCCAGGTTGGTTCTCTCCCCTTTCGATACCTTGGAGTCCTGGTTATTTCTGCACGGCTAGGCAAGGCGGATTGCGTAACACTAGTTAATGCAATAACAGCTCGAGTCCAGTCTTGGACCCATAGATTCCTGTCGTTTGCTGGTAGACTTCAGCTCATAAAATCTGTTCTTTATTCTATTCAAGTCTTCGGGGCAAGCGTTTTCTTTTTACCATGTGCTGTGTTGGATAATATTGAGAAAATCCTCCGCCAATTTCTATGGAAGGGGCCGATGATGGGTTCGGGAGGGGCCAAAGTCGCTTGGTGTGATGTTTGCCTCCCGAGAGAAGAGGGAGGGCTTGGTATTCGTACCCTAAAGGAAAACAATATTGCATTGATGCTTAAACACATTTGGAAGCTATTGTCGGATAAAGAATCCCTGTGGTGTAAGTGGATCCACTCCACATTTTTAAACCGGAAGAATTTCTGGATTGTTCCGATTCCTACTTATTGTTCGTGGGCCTGGAGGAAGCTCCTTCGCCTTCGGGACGTTTATCAGCAGCATTTTAGATGGAGGATTGGCAACGGCAGGTCGGTGTCGTTTTGGTTTGATCCGTGGCATGACAATGGCCCGCTCAATCACCTGTTCTCCAACCAGGAAATTTACCGATCGGGCATCCCTCGGGTTGCCTCAGTAGCTGAAGCTTTCTCTTCGCCTTTGGCCTGGTACGTGATCAATATTATGGCCAACTGGTGGGAACCCCTCCCTGAATTCAGCCAGCAAGCGGACCGTTTCCAGTGGATCCGCCACCCCTCGGGGCGTTTCTCAACAGCTTCTGCTTGGGAATTATTGAGGCCCAAAGGAAATACTGTGCCTTGGTCCCCGTTCGTGTGGAGCCCGTCTATGCCGCCGAGATACCAAACACTTTTATGGCTTATTACCCGCAATAGGCTCCCAACGCAGGTGCTGCTTCTCTCGTATGCTAGGATAACGGCAGCTCTCTGCCCGTTTTGTTTGAGCAGGCCCGATTCGGTGGATCACCTATTCTTCGCATGCCAAGCTCCGGGTAATCTCACTTCCTTTTGGGCTGCTAAGTTTAATATTTTGTGGAGGAACACGTCCTGGCGTGAAAACCTCGTCTGGGCGTCTAGGCGCTTCTCGGATAGGAGTTTTTATCATTCTCTGGCTCGGTTCGGATTTGGTGCCATGTGTTATATCATTTGGAAAGAGCGCAACAATATTATCTTTCGAAATCAAACTCTCTTCCTCCCGGCGATGAAGATGCATCTCCAGAAGGCAATCAAAGACAAGGCTTCGACCTTCAAGCGTGTGCCGGATAACCCGAAGAACAGAAGGCTGCAACAGAGCTGGGACTTGAGTCCTTCTATCTTCCATTGATGGATGTTAGAGGTTTTTCTTAGCTTAGCCTTTGTTGTTTAGGTTCTTTTGTGTTTCGTTGGATCCCATGGCACCCCCTCACTCTTCTTTGACACTAGTCTTCTTGAGTGATCGGTCTGTTGGTGCCTGGCATCCCCTTCTTGTAATCGTTTGCAAAATCTATACATTTCTTACCTTAACCAAAAAAAAAACAACTGCGAAAGCATGGGTTTGGCCATTTCGGAGTTCCTCGGGTACTGTTCACGAATGCTCTCCATCCGGGCGAATTCGGCACTGTTCCTGCACAGCTGCCGATCCTGACTCCGCCTGGTTTAGCCGACGGTTTGCCCCGAAATTTGGTGACAAGAGGCGCCTTCCTTCACTCTTTCAACCCCTCCGACTCATTTCCGGGTACGTCTTCTTATCACGGACGGATTGGAGATCGATGGGTTAGGGTTTCGCTGTTCTGGTTTTTCTGGGTTTCGATTCTTCTGCAATGGATAATGTCGAGCATCAGACCCAAGGGAAGGATAAGGGGTTGAGTCTTCGACCTCCACCTGCCCAAAAGAGTGTGCATAACCCCTCGGTTGGCCCTTCCTTGGCTGCGGGGAATCGTGGTGCTCCTTCCGCATCCACTCCTACGAACTCGCGCCCTTCCTCAGTAGCTGGAAGAGGCCGACAGAACAGGGGAAGATCGAACTCTAAACGGCCCGCCTCAAGAGGTGTATCTAAGGCTGGAGTTCCTCGTTCTTGGGCGTCGGTTGCTAGTGCCGCGAACAAGGGATATGATCTGGAGTTTTCACCTCCACAGATCATAAGTAACAAGGCTGTTGTGCATATGGATGATTCTGATATACTAGCTGCTGATCCAAGACTATATGATTGTCTTGTGGGATACTTTATTGGTAAAAATCTCCCGTTTAGGGTGGTCGAAGAGGCCCTTAGAAGAGCATGGGGTCCGGCGTTGCAGGATGTTCTATCCAATAGCAGGGGAGTCTTCCTTTTGCGAATTGCAGACAGGGACTTCAGGCGAAAGATCCTTGAAGGTAGTCCTATTACTATTGCTATAATCCCCTTCATGCTGCAACAATGGCGTCCAGGGGTGGAGCTTAAAAAGGATTCGCATATGACGGTTCCCGTATGGATAAGGTTACGAAACCTCCCACTTGCTTACTGGTCGGCCCAAGCGATTGGTAAAGTGGCTAGTGCCATTGGTAAACCATTATACGTAGACAAAAGGACTGAGGAGATGTCCATGATATCCTTTGCCCGTGTCTGTGTAGAAATAACTGTACAACAGCCCATGTTTGAATCGGTTGAGTTGATCACGGATGGGAAAGTCGATATTGTAGGGGTGGAGTTTGAGTGGAAACCCTTAGCTTGCCTAAAATGTGGTATATTCGGTCATGTGTGCAAAGATGCTGCTCCTGCATCTGTTGAAGATTTACCTGCAGATGAACCAAATGCGAATTTACAGAGGCCTGCAGAAGCTACGGCGGATAGGACCAAAGGGAAGGGAGTTGCCTCACAACCTGCACCTTCTCGTGACAGGGATAACCTCCAGAACCTTCAACCGGCTTCAGTTTCTGTAGAACGTTCTGCTGGTGCGAACGACAGCAGGCCTGTCTATGTTGGAGAATCTAGTTCGCCCCACATAGACTCAGGTGCTCCGGACAAGATGATAGCCTTGCACAATGATGATCCGGCTGTTCCTGCACAAACGGAGGATTCAGAATGGAAGCAAGTGAATCGCAAAAACAGGAAGAAAAAAAAGAAGCAGGCTGCACGAGCTGCAGCAGCTGCTGAAGCGGCTCGCAAGGCATCCAATGCTACTGCATCTTTTGACTTATCTCCATTAACGGAAGAAGGCCAGGCATTAAAGCCACACTCCACGATCCACAAGGATGGTTCTCCACAAGCGCAGCATAATTCTTCCATCTCAGTGCTGAATCCTGTGGAACCGCTGGAGCTGGAGTCCACTTTAGTGGTTCAAGAGACTTCGGAAGACATATGCAACTCTAGCATCCACAGCTCATCGGAGGATGATACTTCGGTTGATAAGGAACCTTCTCCTCCAAAAAATCCTCCTCTTAGATTGGCTGCAAATCTCCAAGAACAGTTTGCTAAACTGCTTGAGGATTCCCCTCAACCGATTGCTCCGAAGAAGGCCATTACGGCCTCTAAAGTCCCTCGTAAGAGGTAAGTCCCCTCTCCTTCTTTTTGGATGTTTTTTGGGTTTTGGAATATAAGGGGAATTTTGGATCCGTTGAGGCGTGCCGAGGTGAGGCGTTTTGTCTCGGCTAATAAATTATGCTGTATTGGGTTGC
The DNA here is from genome assembly GCA_014182725.1 of Eucalyptus brandiana. NCBI lineage: Eukaryota > Viridiplantae > Streptophyta > Magnoliopsida > Myrtales > Myrtaceae > Eucalyptus > Eucalyptus brandiana. The sequence goes on from CM024669.1 coordinate 14,623,130, forward strand.
TTGAAACCAAAGTGCCTGAGGAATTTTTTGAGTCTATTTCCTCCTCGCTGATTAGGGGGTGGAGTTGGATTGGGAATTATGATAGTTCTCCTCGAGGAAGGATATGGGTTGGATGGAACCCGGAAATAATTTCTCTTTGTCCTGTTTCAATCACTGACCAAGCGATTCATGCTTCTATCCACTGTCCGTTGTCCGGTTGGAATTGTGCCATCTCTGCTGTCTATGGTGAACATACGTTTATCCGAAGAAGGCCTCTTTGGGAGGACATTCAGCATTATAATGATATTTTCCAGGATGTTGCATGGCTAGTTGCCGGTGATTTCAACGCGATAAAAGACCCATCGGACCGTGTGGGAAGTTCCACTAACTGGATCCCGTATTTTGATGAATTTGCCAATTGTTTGTGTCAAACAGAGCTCTCAGACCTTAGATCGGTTGGGCTTCGCTACACCTGGACTACCTCCTCCGGTAGCTCAAGGAAGATGAGGAAGATAGACCGTGCGATGGTTAACGTCAAATGGAACACGGAATTCTCATTCTCTGAGGCGGTCTTCCTTAATCCAGGTATCTCCGACCATACTCCAATTGTGGTTAGAGTCCTAGTCCCTCCCCGAAGGAATAAGCCATTCAAATACTTTGAATTCTGGGAGAATCATCCAGATTTCAAGTCCATAGTGCAACAGGTATGGAGCTCTCCGGTAATAGGTGTCCCTATGTATCAATTAGTCTCCAAACTCAAGATGCTTAAAGTTCGTCTTAAGAGCCTCAATCATGATGCCTTTTCCGATATTTCATTAAGAGCTGTTGAGGCAAGAGAGGCCCTGTACTCTATTCAATCTGATCTGCAAGTTGATCCAACGAATATCCAACTTGCTGAAAGGGAAGCATCTTGTCGTCGGGCCTTCATCGAGTTCAGAAACCATGAAGAGTCCTTCTTCCGTCAAAAGTCGAGGATTAAATGGTTGAAGGAGGGAGACAAAAACACGAAGTTCTTCCATCACTCTGTAAAAAAGAAGCAGCTCAATAACAGAATCCTCTCTGTCAGGGATCCCTCCGGTGTGATAACTTCGGATCCTCAAATTGTTCCCCAGGTGTTTATTGATTTCTTCTCTTCATTGTTATCCCCCCACGACGCATTATCCAGGCCGTCTACCGAGGATCTGAAGAAGGTTATCCGCCGGCCTTTGTCTTCTGACTAGGCCCGAACCTTTAATGTTATGGTTTCGGATGTAGAAATCAAATCCACGGTCTTCTCTCTGCCTAGAGGAAAGGCTCCCGGCCCAGACGGCTTTTCGGCTGAATTCTTCAAATCGAATTGGGATGTTGTTGGTCCATTGATTTTGCTGGCGGTCAAGGACTTCTTTCAATTCGGAAGGCTGCTCAAAGAGGTAAATGCAACAATCCTTGCTTTAGTGCCTAAAATTCCGAATGCTACTGCAGTGTCTGACTTTAGGCCAATTGCATGTTGTAACATCATTTACAAGATAATTACTAAGATCCTGGCCAATCGTATTGTGACGGTTCTAAATGATCTTGTTAGCCAAGCACAGAATGCATTTGTTAAGGGGAGGAGAATAAGGGATAATATTCTCCTTGCTCAAGAATTATTTGCGGGTTTCCATTTACAGCCATATCTCCCTAAATGTGCCGTTAAAGTGGACTTCCACAAGGCATACGACACGGTGGATTGGAATTTCTTAGAAACCACTCTTCTTGCCTTTCGGTTCCCTGAGAGTTTTATCAAATTAGTGATGGCTTGTGTCAGAACTCCTAGATACTCTATAGCTATAAATGGTGATCTTCATGGGTTTTTCCCGGGTGGACGTGGCCTCCGCCAAGGTGATCCTATGTCCCCCTACTTGTTCACCTTAGTCATGGAAGTATTTTCGGGTATTCTGACTTCTCAAACGGCCAACCAAGACTTCAAATACTTCTGGAGATGTAAGCCAGTCCAGCTTTCTCATTTGTTCTTCGCAGACGATGTGTTTCTCTTCTGTCAAGCGGACTGGAAATCGGTTTCCATGCTCAAAAGAGGACTGGATATCTTCTCCTCTTGGAGTGGTCTTCTCCCAAACAAGAATAAAAGTGAGATCTTTATGGCGGGTGGAGAGCCGACCTTGAGGAATAAAATTTTGTGGGCTTTCGGATTTCAAGAGGGAAAACTTCCCGTCCGTTACCTGGGAGTCCCCATCATATCCTCTAGGTTGTCCAAAGCGGACTGTATTGCCTTGACGGATCGTATCACGAGTAGAATACAGTCATGGTCTCATCGGTTTTTATCCTTTGCTGGTAGACTCCAGCTTATTCGCTCTGTGCTTCATGCCATCCAAGCATTCTGGACGAGCGTCTTCACTATTCCGGCATCCGTCTTGGCTAGTATTGAGCGTATCATGAGGCAATTCCTTTGGAAAGGTACGGGCCTCGGGCGTGGAGGTGCTAAAGTGGCTTGGGATGATGTCTCCCGTCCGAAGATTGAAGGGGGTCTCGGCATTCGTTCGCTCAGGGATTGTAACAAGGCCTCTATGATCAAGTTCATATGGATTCTCTTCTCCGATAGTGAATCTCTATGGTGCCGTTGGATCCATTCTATCTTCTTATCGAAGAGGAATTTCTGGATTGCCAATCAACCGGGAACATGTTCTTGGTCTTGGAAGAAAATTCTCCAATTAAGGTACCAATTCCGAACATCTTTTATGTGGAAAGTTGGAAATGGTTTTTCCGTATCATTATGGCATGACTATTGGCTACCTTGTGGACCATTGGATGGATTCGTTCCTTTAACATTTCGGAAGAGCCTCCGTATCCCAGACCATGCGGTCGTCGCTGATTTATTCACCCATCTCGGTGGTACTCTAAAGGAGATGTTAATGAGGTGGGCTATCCCGCTTCATGTGTTATCTTCGGTTAATGACAAGTTTGTTTGGTGCCCTCATTCATCA
>CM024669.1:14631068-14636068 GCA_014182725.1 Eucalyptus brandiana
TCTGGGTAAGATTGAGGAATCTCCCCCTAGCCTACTGGTCAGCCCAAGCTATCGGTAAAGTGGCGAGTGCAATCGGGAAGCCTTTGTACGTGGACCAGAGGACAGAAAATATGTCCATGCTGGCTTTTGCGCGGGTTTGTGTTGAGATCTCGGCAACTCATCCTCTTCATGAATCCATAGACATCTCTACGGATGGCAACATTGACGTTGTTGATGTGGAATTTGAATGGAAGCCGTTAGCTTGTCTTAAGTGTGGTGTCTTCGGTCACATGTGTAAAGATACTGTTCCTGCTGCTGATAAAGTAGGGAATCGGGTTGTTGGGGATGCGGTTAATGCACATACCGCCGTAAGGGCGCATCCATCTTCTTCAGTGTTGGCCAAGGGCAAAGAAGTGGCATTACCGCCATCATCCTCACTTCATGGAGATGTTCCTAATCCTTCCCAAGCGACCCGCCCTGCTGCTAATCTGTCAGGACCTGTTAATGAGGGAAGGCCTCTGCAATGTGGTGAGACGAGTGCACCTCAAGCTGCCCCTTCTCGACCAGCTCAGACTCTGCCCGATCGCCATTCAGGTGCTGAATCATCTGACCCTGAAGATACTGATTGGAAGCAAGTTAAGCGTAAAAACAAGAAGAAGAGGAGAAAACAGGCTAAAAGAGAGGCGGCTGCAGCGGAAGCTGCAAAAAAAGCTGCTAATGAGAAGGCATCTTTTGGTCTCTCGCTTTTTACGGAGGAGGGACAAGTCCTAACGCGCGACCCCAACTCCATCGTGGAAATCCCACGAATTACACGCCAAGCATCCCACTCCGCAGAGCTTCCTCCCTCATCCGAATCGCCTACTGTCGACTCCTCCCTGGTTGTAGAGGAGAGTTCGGAAGACATATGCAACCCGAGTGCCGATGAGGAATCCTCTGATGAGGACTCGCCTGTTACGGAGAAACCTGGAGTGAAAAAACCGCCCACTCAGCGAAATGCCAATCTACAGGATAAATTCTTCCAGCTGCTGGACGAGAATTCGCTCCCGGAGGGCTCTAAAAGGTCATCCGTGGCTGCCAAGACCTCCAAAAGGAGGTAAGTTGCCCTACTGTCATTTTTTGAATGTTTTTTGGATTCTGGAACATCAGAGGTATTCTTGATCCATTAAGGCGAGCTGAGCTAAGGCGTTTCATCTCTATAAATAAGTTATGCCTTGTCGGTGTGCTCGAGACTAAAGTTCCAGAAGAATCTTTTGAGTCAATCTCTTCCAATTTGGTTAGGGGATGGAAGTGGATTGCTAATTACAATTGCTCCCCTCGTGGGAGGATTTGGGTTGGATGGAACCCTGACTTTCTTTTGTTCACCCCTATCTCCGTTTCTGACCAAGCCATTCATGGCTCCATTACGTCTACTGTTTCTGGCCTCTCGTGTTCTGTTTCCACCGTGTATGGTGAGCACTCTTTTGTCCGTCGTAGACCATTATGGGCGGACTTGCAGTACCACAGTGAGATGTTTCAGGATGTTCCTTGGGTCGTCGCAGGGGACTTCAATGCGATTAAAGATCCGTCTGACCGAGTGGGTGGTGCTACTAATTGGATCCCATGCTTTGATGAATTCGCCCAATGTTTGCAGCAAACGGATTTAGTAGATCTAAGATATGTCGGCCTCCGGTATTCTTGGTCTACTTCAGCTGGAAGTTTGAGGAAGCTAAGGAAGATTGACCGTGCCCTTGTCAATAATGAGTGGAATTTCCAATTCTCGTTCTCGGAGGCTTCGTTTTTAACTCCGGGCATCTCGGATCACTCGCCAATAACGGTAAAGGTACTGCAGCCGTCCCATAAAGGAAAACCGTTCAAGTTTTTTGAGTATTGGGAACGCCACCCGGATTTTAAATCCATAGTTCAGCAAGCATGGAATACTCCGGTTCCTGGTGTGCCAATTTTTCAGCTGGTTTCTAAGCTTAAACTGCTCAAGTCTCGGCTCAAGACCCTTAACCAAGAGTCATTCTCGGACATCTCTTCCAGGACCCAGCAAGCCAGAGATGCTCTATCGGTTCTTCATGCGCAGATTCAAGCGGATCCCTCCAGCATTCATCTTGTGGATAGGGAGAGATCGTGCCGCCAAGAATTCATTGAATTGAGAAAACAGGAGGAATCCTTCTACCGCCAAAAATCGAGGATCACGTGGCTTAAAGAGGGAGACAAAAACACTAAATTTTTTCACCACTCGGTGAAAAGGAGACAGCTGCTCAATAGGATACTCACGGTCAAAGACTCCGCGGGATCCCTCATCACTGATCCAGTGCAGATTCCTCAGGTATTCGTTAACTTTTTCTCCTCCTTATTGGCTCCGAATGAGACCGCTGCAAAGCCGTCTGTTCAAGACATTCAAGCGGTTATCCGTCGCCCGCTGAATGAGGAGCAAATCCGGTCCCTGAGTGACCCTGTTTCTGATGCTGTCATCAAAGATACAGTATTCTCTTTAGCGAAAGGCAAGGCCCCTGGGCCGGATGGCTTCCCCGTGGAATTCTTCAAATCTAACTGGGAAATTGTTGGCCCGTTGGTGATGCTGGCTGTTCGGGATTTCTTTCAATCTGGAAAGCTTCTTAAAGAGGTAAATACTACAATCCTAGCTCTCATTCCTAAGGTCCCAAATGCTACGGCTGTCTCAGATTTTAGACCAATTGCTTGTTGTAACACTATCTATAAAGTGATTACTAAGATTTTAGCGAATCGTATAGCCTTCGTTCTAAATGATCTGGTTAGCCAATCGCAAAATGCTTTTGTCAAGGGGAGAAGGATTAGAGATAACATTCTCCTTGCCCAGGAATTATTTGCTGGCTTTCATCTTCGGCCTTATTTGCCTAAGTGCGCAGTCAAGGTTGATTTCCATAAAGCTTATGATACTGTCGATTGGGATTTTATGGAAAAGGTTCTGATAGCCTTTAGATTTCCTCAATATTTTGTTCGGCTGGTTATGGCATGTGTCCGATCGCCTTACTTCTCCATTTCCATTAACGGTGATTTACATGGGTTTTTTCCGGGAGGCCGTGGCCTCAGGCAAGGGGACCCTATGTCCCCCTATTTGTTCACTCTGGTTATGGAAATATTTTCTGGTATGTTGGCATCTCGCACGGACAACCATGAATTCAAGTATTATTGGAGGTGCAAATCAGTGCGTCTCTCGCACTTGTTTTTCGCCGATGACGTCTTCCTCTTTTCTCAAGCGGAGTGGTCGTCTGTGTCTATGCTAAAGAGAGCGCTTGATGTCTTCTCATCTTGGAGTGGTCTGCTCCCTAATAAAAGGAAAAGCGAGATCTTCATTTCGGGTGGTGACCTCTCTATTCGAAACAAAATTCTGTGGGCTTTTGGCTTTCAAGAGGGACATCTTCCTGTTCGGTACTTGGGTGTTCCCATTATTTCTTCCAGACTGACTAAAGCCGATTGCATCGCCTTGACGGATCGCATTACATCTAGGATTCAATCCTGGGCGCATCGGTTCCTCTCTTTTGCAGGCAGGCTTCAGCTGGTGCGATCGGTTCTTCACTCTATCCAATCCTTCTGGACGAGTGTCTTTACCCTCCCTTCTTCGGTACTGGCTAGTGTTGAAAAAATTATGAGGCAATTCCTATGGAGGGGAACGGCCCTCGGATCTGGTGGAGCCAAAGTTGCCTGGGAAGAAGTGTGTCGGCCAAAATCAGAGGGCGGCCTTGGAATTCGGACTCTCAAGGATTGCAATAGAGCCTCCATGCTCAAATTTATATGGATTCTTTTCTTCGATAGAGAATCCTTGTGGTGCAAGTGGATTCATTCGGTTTTCTTACCAAGATCGAATTTCTGGATTGCATCACAGCCGGGGATGTGCTCTTGGTCCTGGAAAAAGATTCTACAATTAAGAGGTCAGTTCCGTTCATCCTTTAAATGGAAAATTGGGAATGGTTTCTCGGTGTCCCTTTGGCATGATCATTGGTTACCTTGCGGACCTCTAGATGTCTTCGTGCCTTCATCATTTACAAATAACTTTCATGTTCCTAAGCATGCTGTGGTTGCTGATCTGTTCACGCCTATTGGCCTCCCGATAAGGGAATTTCTTCTTAGATGGGGCTTACCCTTGCCGGCTCTGTCCGAATGCAATGATAGGTTTGTCTGGTGTGAGCATTCGTCTGGAACTTTTTCGGTTGCTTCCGCCTGGAATCTTATCAGGACTAAGAAGCCTATCGTTCGGTGGGCTCACCTTATCTGGTCTAAAGACATAACGCCGCGCCATCAATTTATCCTCTGGCTTATTGCAAGGAAGCGTCTTCCCACTCAGGGTATGCTCCTCTCTTATGGACGTATCGACTATTGTGTCTGTGCCTTTTGTGGCGATGTTCCGGATTCGATAGAGCACCTGTTCTTCGGGTGTCGCACTTCGGCTTCCTTGGCCTTCTTTTGGGCCTCCAGGTGCAACTTACCTTGGAGAAACAGATCTTGGGATGAAGTTCTTGCCTGGGCCGAGAAGTTTCTTGCCGGTAAGAGCTTTTATCATCAAATGGCGCGGTTCTCCTTCGGTGCGTTGTGTTACCTTATATGGAAAAAGAGGAACGATATGATCTTCCGCGGTGAAACGCTGGTGCTCCCGGCTATCAAGAATCATCTAATTAAGATGGTCAAGGATAAAGTCCTCACCTTCAAGAACGTCCAGCCCTCTCCGAGGAATTCGCGACTTCAAAGGGGATGGGGATTTGATCCGGCTGTCTTCTCCAGTGACTCGGATGCTCCTGCTAGCCTCCGTTGATCATTTGTATCTCCGTTCTTAGCCTTATAGGTTGATTGTTGGAGGTTTGGTGGCCTTGTTGGCTTTCCTTTTGTTCTTGTTGTCTTGTTTTTTCAGCGGATCCCCTCACTTTGTCATCCTTGTTCAGAGTGAGGGTTTCGGATCCGTTTCTTTGTATTTGTCCAAGCTCTTAATATAATTACCTTTACCAAAAAAAAAACAACTGCGAAAGCATTTGCCAAGGATGTTTTCATTAATCAAGAACGAA
>CM024669.1:14651068-14653568 GCA_014182725.1 Eucalyptus brandiana
GGCACGAGAAAAATTTTTTTGTTTTTTTTTTTTTTTTGGCACGAGAAAAATTTTGGTAAGTTGTTCGTATTTCATAAATCCAAGAATTTCACCTCGAACTACTAGTCGAGCCTTGTGATCGATCGTGGCGAGGGCCTTGGATCGTGCGGATCGATCCATGCGCCATGCGGATGTTGATCCATGCATCATCCGGATCGATCTCGTCGACCCTGTGGATCGGTCCTTGCATCGATCCTTGTATCGGCCGGATTGATCGTGGATCGATCCCTGGCGAGGACCTTGGCCATGTGGATGGCTTAATCTTTGAGACAAGCATGTGACTACCGTGTGGTCGGGCACGATCGATCGTGGATCGACCCCGGTCGAGCGGTATTCGGTCATGGTCGGGGGCCTCGGCAGCGGGGGTCGATCGTGGATCGACCCTTGCAACACGCGGATCGATCGCGGGTCGATCCTCGGTCGTGCGGCACCGATCCGTGCACGGTCGATCCATGCACGGGCGGATCGATCGTGGATCGACCCTTTGCACCGTGCGGATCGATCGTGGGTCGATCCCCGGTCGTGCGGATCGACCTTGCATCGATCGGATCGATCCCTGCACCGTGCGGATCGATCCCGGTCGAGCGGGATCAGTCCCTGCACCGTGCGGATCGATCCCCGGTCGAGCGGGATCGGTACCGGTCGAGGGCCTCGGCCGTGCGGATCGATCATGGATCGATCCCGATCGAGGGCCTCGGCCGTGTGGATCGATCCATGCACCGTGCGGGTCGATGACCGGGATCGATCGTGGTCGAGGGCCTCGGTCGTGTGGATCGATCCATGCACCGTGCGGGTCGATCATGGATCGATCCCGGTCGAGCGGGATCGATCGTGGTCGAGGGCCTCGGTCGTGTGGATCGATCCATGCACCGTGCGGGTCGATCGTGGATCGATCCCGGTCGAGCGGGATCGATCGTGGTCGAGGGCCTCGGTCGTGTGGATCGATCCATGCACCGTGCGGGTCGATCCTGGATCGATCCCGGTCGAGCGGGATCGATCGTGGTCGAGGGCCTCGGTCGTGTGGATCGATCCATGCACCGTGCGTGCGGATCGATCATGGATCGATCCCGGTCGAGCGGGGATCGATCGTGGTCGAGGGCCTCGGCCGTGTGGATCGATCATGGATCGATGCCGGTCGAGCGGGGATCGATCGTGGTCGAGGGCCTCGGCCGTGCGGATCGATCATGGATCGATCCCGGTCGAGCGGGATCGATCGTGGTCGAGGGCGTCGGCGGGTGGATCGATCCATGCACCGTGCGGATCGATCAAGGATCGGTCCCGTCGGACCGGGATCGATCGTGGTCGAGGGCCTCGGCCGTATCGATCCTTGCACCGTGCGGATCGATCGGTCCATGGATCGATCATGGATCGGTCTCGGTCGAGCGGGGATCGATCCCGCACCATGCGGATCGATCATGGATCGATCCCGCTCGACCGTGGAGCGATCCCGCTCGACCGTCGATCGATCCCGCTCGACCGAGATCGATCGGGGATGATCGCCTCGGCCATGTGGATCGATCCGATCGGTGCATGGATCGATCATGGATCGGTCCCGGTCGAGCGGGATCGATCCCTGCACCATGCGGATCGATCATGGATCGATCCCGCTCGACCGTGGATCGATCCCGCTCGACCGTGGATCGATCCGCTCGACCGAGATCGATCGGGGATGACCGCCTCGGCCATGTGGATCGATCCGATCGGTGCATGGATCGATCATGGATCGGTCCCGGTCGAGCGGGATCGATCCCGCACCATGCGGATCGATCATGGATCGATCCCGCTCGACCGGGATCGATCGGGGCCGACCGACCATGGTCCGTTTTCAACTTCACCGATCATTTCTTGTCCGATTGAATCCATTCTTCTTCCTAAATTTTGTTTGTGTCATAAAATAGCCTCCCCAATGGTTTTCCCACGTCCCAAATATTTTTTCCTAATTTTCCGGATTTTCTCAATTTTTTAAATACCAAAAATAAAAAAAAAATATTTCCGGTCGTCAAAATTTTTTTCTGACTTTTCCATAATTTAGATCACATTTTTCTAAGCATCTCTGCAAAAATCTCATCAAAATTCAATTTCTACAATTTTTTAGAGGGGTGGTGCCTACTCAAACATGGTGAATGTCTACTCTCTTTGGGGGCAAAAATGCTCCTAAAGCTCTTTAGGGGGGTAGTGGTGCTCACAGGCCACGGGCAGTTTTCGGGCGATCGATGCGCGATGCATGAGTCATGTCACGGGCACCGAAATGAGTCAAGAATGAGTCATAACAACGTTCAATGATCCCCGAAACAAGTCCCGACCGATCGAAAAGAGCGCCCCTAGACAAAGATGGATGCATCGCGTGGCTCCCCTCACGCAGGCATCATGGCCGAGCGCATGGGTCGTTTCGAGCCAAGCGGCCATAGAGGACGAATCGATGACCGAGTTACTTGGAAATTGACGAATCTATGAGTCCCTT
>CM024669.1:14683181-14688181 GCA_014182725.1 Eucalyptus brandiana
TCGATCTCGGTCGAGCGGATCGATCCACGGTCGAGCGGGATCGATCCACGGTCGAGCGGGATCGATCCATGATCGATCCGCATGGTGCGGGATCGATCCCGCTCGACCGGGACCGATCCATGATCGATCCATGCACCGATCGGATCGATCCACATGGCCGAGGCGATCATCCCCGATCGATCTCGGTCGAGCGGGATCGATCGACGGTCGAGCGGGATCGCTCCCACGGTCGAGCGGGATCGATCCATGATCGATCCGCATGGTGCAGGGATCGATCCCCGCTCGACCGAGACCGATCCATGATCGATCCATGGACCGATCGATCCGCACGGTGCAAGGATCGATACGGCCGAGGCCCTCGACCACGATCGATCCCGGTCGACCGGGACCGATCCTTGATCGATCCGCACGGTGCATGGATCGATCCACCCGGCCGACGCCCTCGACCACGATCGATCCCGCTCGACCGGGATCGATCCATGATCGATCCGCACGGCCGAGGCCCTCGACCACGATCGATCCCGCTCGACCGGCATCGATCCATGATCGATCCACACGGCCGAGGCCCTCGACCACGATCGATCCCCGCTCGACCGGGATCGATCCATGATCGATCCGCACGGTGCATGGATCGATCCAACCTTAGTCACATGCTCATGCTTGGAGTAGCAAACACACGCCCTTGTGTGCATGCGCTCATGCCGTGGAAAGTCTCGACACCCTTGAGTGTGTGCATGCACTCAAGTCATGTGTGTGAGCCCTTAGGAGATATGTAAAGCCTCCGACGATGCAGGGACTACTCGCTCTCAAGCCGTGGGTGCGAGAACTTAGCGCTGGGACTTGGGAGAAATCGGAGGGGCCTCACGGAGGCAGTGACGCCGACCTCGAGCTCGTTCGAGGAAAGAGGAAATTGTTGGCCAGGTTTGGGGATTTGGTCGAAGCCGACTGCGCCGACCTCGGCGAGCCGTGAGCCAGGCCACTGCCACCAGCAATGAGCCGTCGCAGCGAAATGCCCGCAGCACTCACTGGGTCGGGAATCATAGCCAAAATTTCACACCGCGAGAGCCACCACACGTGCCCTGGGGGAACAGTCTCAGCCGCAGTCGGCACGAGCGAAGTAGTTATGTCATTTTTAGCTCGGAGCCTCGAGCCTTGTAGGGCTCGCCACCCAGCCGCACGGCTACGGCCATCAAGTTTTCAACTGCGCGATGACAATTGTGCGAATATCTGCTCTTCTTCGTACTAGGTTGAATTGTTATTGTGACACTACGTCAAGCAGGTGGGGAACATCAGCTCACTATTTTGGCCAACCCAGCCACGCCTTTCTATCGGGTGGTGAACAACGTCACTTGGTGAATTCTCGCCACAATGATGGCAGATCGGCATCGAAGGACAAAACGCCAGCATGAACGCTTGGTCGCCACAAGCTGCATCCACTTACTAGTTCGAAGAGCTCCAAAGGATTCAGAATAGCTATCTGCTGTATTCAACCACTGAAACGAAGCTTTTACATTTGGATTTTCTTCAGCTGAAGCTTGTCGAGATATCTCCGCGTACCTTAATCAGATGTACGCCCTTGTTGGGCCTCATCGACAAGGATCTAAAGAGGGAGACAAGTTTTCGCCTGCTTCATCGAATAAGTAAAATGCATGCCTCGGCCAGCCGGCCCCACTTACCCTACACCTCTGGGCCACTGTGTCGACCCATCAGCCGCCGCTGATGCGTTGCTGCCTGGGTCGTGGTTCTTCCGGACAGGCCACCGGGGAACTATTTCATGCGCTGCCACTGGCCTTCAGATGATCTTGTGTTGGCTGCAGCTCACCCGCTCGCTCGCGCTGGCTGAGCTCACTTGACCATTCACTCAAGTGTAAATACATTGCGTGAGCATCCGCATGGACCATCGCAATGCTTTGTTTTACTAAATAGCCGGAGCCTCTTGCCCGTAGCCAGCTGAAGCTGATTTTCACGCCGAGGAAGGCCTCGAGGAGCCGTTCTTGGCTCTGCTGCACGCTTCGGCCGCTGCCGCTGAGAGTGCCTCGAGCAGTTCATCGAGGCCAGCCCGACGGCTCGGATTATTCGCTCCCGGGAGCCGGGCTTCCTCGGTGTTTTTTCCTTGCTTCCTTGCCTGGCACACCCATCGACTGCCTGCACTGATGTGCCAGTGAGTGAGATCGGTGCGTGACGGCACCGGTCCCTCCGAGGCCGCCGGGCGCATCGATGACTGTCGCTGAGCCGCGCGGCTTCTTTCCCTGCTCCGAGCTGCTTCGTGGCGGGCAAAGTCGCTAAAGAGGAATTTTTCTCGATATGCTCATCACGTTGCCAACGTTCCTGCTCGTAGTTTTAATCTCGATTTCTTCATCCAGGCTTATCGACGGAAGCTTCCCTCGTTTTTAGATCGATTTTCACCATTGAGCCACACCCTTCTCGTTTTCAAAGCACAATGCCACTACCACCGTTCGAGCGACGCGTTCGCCCGGCTACGCCCCAAAGCAGTGCGATCGCCGCGCCCAGCCTGGCATTCACCGAGGCAGCGCGGCCAGCGCTATCTACGGGCCAGCCCGGCAGTGGAAGTCACATTTCCTGATTACTCTCCATGGGAGCCCTCACCGTCCTCTAGCCGATTTAACACTTCTTCAATGAGCATACAAAGAAGGCCAGATTTCCGAAGACAGATCGCCAGCCCCGTGCCAGTCAAGATTTCATTTTGTTATTGGCAAACACGTCAGCTCCTGTTTCCATTTAAGTTTGAGAACAGTCGAAGTGCTGCGCTCTCGACACCTGAGCACACAGGCTCAGAACTGCTTAAATGTAAATGATCTTCGAAGCGATGCGAGAATCAATAGCTGGACGCGGCTTGATTGTTTTTTCGCCGCAGTAGGAGAGATCGTTGGCGATATCGTCAAGCGGAAAGCCTTCACTGTAGCCTTCCTTCGGAAAGCCGCTCGCCAGTATAAGCCAATCCCGACAGTAGGTTCATTTCCGAACTTTCTCAAGACAGCAGCTGGCAAGTACTCAAAGGGATCTCACCACCGCTTGAGCGGCTTGCCACCCACTGGCTGTCGAGCTCTTGGTCTCGCAGCCAAGATCTGAGCCACGGGGAGCCAATTTTATGCCGAGCAGAGCCGAGGCTCACGCCGGCGAGGCGCGGCAGCCATCGTGCTGGGCGATGCTTGCGCGCTTCGGCATGCCGCCACGCAGTCCGCAGCCGGCTCCAGGCTCCGAAAAATGGGCGGAGCCGGCTCACACCCATCCACCGAAGTACACAAGCCGCCCTTGTCTCGGCTCTCCCGACACCTCAAGCACTCTTCGACTCTTCAGCTCTCGGCCTCTGCCACCCATCGCACGCCTCTCGCCCATACTTGGCTGGGACGGACGCACGCTGCCGCACTGCTGACGCGCCGATAGCTGGGCCTGAAGTAATCGAATCGGCTCTCACTCCTTCTCGGCTTCCTCCTAAGCCCGGCCGGACGCCCTGCATTTTGGTCTGGGCCGAGGGCTGACCGGGATCAGGTCGAGGGCGCCGGCTGCTGGAATTTGTTGCTTCTTTTCCTCCGCTTATCGATATGCTTGGGCCCCAGCGCCCGCTGGCCTGGCAGTGAAGTGCACTCGCGAGCGCAGATGATGCGCACGCGGCATTGGTTGATCACGACTGCCGTGAGCCGACGCTGATTTGGGCCGTCGGGACGAGTTCGCCACGAGCCACCGAGCCGCTCAGTGCCGCCTCGTTGAAAGGGCTGTGAGGGGATTGCAAGGGTCCGCCGTGTGGGACACCTGTGCCGACTGAGGCCTGCACCCTGCTCAAAAAAGATACTGATGGATTCTTAATTGGCTCAGTAGCCTAGCCGCTGAGCCAAATGGCCGAGGTGAGCCGAGAGATCTCGCGTCGAGAGCCCACACAGTGAGACGCGCAGCCGTGCATGGGGCGGGTGCGGAGACTTGGGTTTCCTGGCGCATTTCGCGCCGGCTTCAGCAGCCGCCGGACAGGCGAGCTCGAGCGCTGATCCTCGGCAGCCTGGGGGACGCCGAGCTGAGCCCGGCCGCCCTTGAGCGAGCCACGCCCTCGCGGGCAGATTCACAATGACGATCCGCTAGTCTGGCCTACGAGCCTCTGCTTCCTTCCTCTAAATGATAAGGCCTGAAGGCCGTTATCGGGCGGCGGTACGCTTTCACGCCGCCGCGATCTGAACATTGTCGAGGAAGGAGCTGGCGGAAGGTGGAGGGCTGATGACTGCCGCACTCTTCTTTCGCCACTCAACAGTACGATCACGATCGACTCATTGCTTCAGCTCAGCCGGCCAAGGTTAGTAGACTCGTTGAATACAATGCTGTAGCGCGCTGCAGTGCCTGTAGGCATCAGCTGCACTGCATTGCTCAAATCTCCTTCAGCTCTTCATAGTCCTCTAAAGCCGCGGAGGTTGGCAGCCGAATCCGCGCTATCGGATCTAACTGCACAAATCGCTCCACTTTTCCAACGCCATGCATCATCACCCATAGAATCAAGAGCAGCCAGCTCGGGCCAACTCATATACTGACCGGTAAGCTTCGTGTCGGGGGCCACAGTTTCCAGTTCACTGCAGTGCCCTTCCGCCAATTCCTTGCCAGCTTGCTATTACTGGGGTTCCAAATTTGATTTTCAGCAGGTGCCTAAGGAAGATTCGCCATCTTCTGTCGGCATTGCTTATGGTCGAGACTAGACGGCCGGGACGCGGAAGCCCTCATCTCGCTCTCGCCAATTTAAACATCTGGGCAATGCTACTCAGCCTGGGTTTCAAACTAGCACCTTCGACTATGAAATATTTGTGCCTCGACGCCCGCACCATTACTTCGATCTCGAAGGCCAACACACAGACGTCCTATGATGTTATCCCATGCTAATGTATACAGAGTTTAGGCTTGCTTTGAGCACCTAATTTTCTTCAGTAAATAGCAGGCACATCTGCTAGCAGGCCGTGAGCCGTATCGCCGGCAGGGATAGGCCAATGGCACGGAGGAGTGGACTG
>CM024669.1:14743181-14775681 GCA_014182725.1 Eucalyptus brandiana
TCAATTGATTTGTGGAGAAAAAAAGCCAAAAAAAAAAAAATGAAAAACCATCACATTTCAGGGAATTGAACCCAGGACCGCCAACCGAAATTGCTTAAGGGAAAACCAGAGAGGCAAACAGTCGAATGGTTAATGGAGACTGCAGTTTAATTTATTTGTACACACAAAATAAAACTAAATGGACCAATCTAACTGCCTAGGCACCTTTCCCCCTGCAAAAGACGTGATATGATGAGTGAGGCGTGGAAGAATTGAAGCCAGAAAGAGGGGAAGGAGGGTTCATTCGATATCGAGAAGTGGCACCGATGTGAGAAAATCCAAAATTGACAGGGAAAACGGCGTTTTTTTGGGAAAAAGCCGGGCCAAACCGCCTACGGCAGTTTGCCAATGGATTCCTCTCGAAAAAATACGCGAAATCAAAAAAAAAATCGTCCCAAAACGATGCCTGAGCGATGAGATATGCTCTCCCGAAGTTTTCCCTTTTTCCTCCGCCTTTCGACTCTCTGCCTGCGGTTTCACATTTTTGGATGCGGTTTTTACGTCTTTTGTTGCGGTCTCATGTACTCCCTATTCCTGCGGATTTCTCATCTTATACTGCGGTTTTCGTTCTATTCCTGCGGGTTCAGTCTTTCCGTGCGGTTTTGAATCTCTCTCACTGCGGCTTTTTGCTTTTTCCCTGCGGTGTATTACCTTGTAGCACCCACCCTTCCCTTTACCGTTCCACCCTTGCCACGAAGATGTATCCATCAAAATACATTCGTCCATCAAAATGACGCTTTTGCACACCCTTTCGCCAAAAATTCTCCCATCCTTTAAACCCTTGACTAAAATTAGTATCCATCAAATTTAGAAGATTGTGAAGTTCGGCTTGCTTTCATCCCTTAAATACTCTACACCCGTGTTGCTCTCCTATGCGCTATTTATGTCGCTTTGTACAAAACACCTAATTTGAAGATGGCAATGGTGCGAATGCATTCGGTGCGAATATCCCAACTTAAGCTAAAGAAACTTATTCAATGGTCCTTGCAAATCTTTGGGAAAACCGCAGTGCAGTGAATTTCATGCTGTAGTTTTGAACTTCTCTTGCAACGAAAGATCCTGCAAGGGAACATCATATATCACTGAATATCTGTTATAGTAACATCATATATTACCTACCAGTTCCTTTTTGAATTGCTCATATTTTCCGAAAGTTATGTTAATTTTTTGTCTCCTTCACCCTACCAGTTCCTTTAAATAATGTAAGATAGATAAAGCACTACATAAGATGTTTAGCTTAGCTCTTCCTTGAATTTCTTCTCCTTTTTGCCGACCATAAGCTTGAGACTACATAAGATGTTCAGCTCTTCCTTCAGCTTCTTCTCCTTTTTGCCGACCATAAAGCTTGAGCTAGTATAGCTAAAATGATGACTCAAAAAAATATTTTTTATTTGTCAAAATGTTTAGCAAAACTTACCAAACGTAGGGAAATACTTAACTCAGTAATATTTCTAACCCATCACTCAAAACGTTTTATAAATTCGCAACATACCCGTCTCCATTATCAATCAACGTAGAATTACATGCTTCACCAATTTATGAACAACATTCAACAATTCAATGTCAAAAATTACAAACACGATAGTGACATTCATGTCTTCAGCTACTACCACATTAATAGCTTGAATTTTCGGATGTTATCAAAAAAGATATTGCTGGTTGACAAAAGGAGACGGGTTGCATACAACGTATGCATTGTTGATAAGTAGAAGGCTCCTCCTAATGTCTGAAGCATGGCCATTCTCAATATCACTTGACGTGAAGAGACTGAGTTTTATGTGATGGCCATTGGAAGATTCGACTCAAGCACCTTCAAGTGGATGATCTTGTCATAAGGAAGGTATTGCCTATCATACCGGATCTCATGGTAAGGAAGGCCTGTATGTCATTAAGAAAGTCTTGCTAGGTGGCGGAGCTTTAATTCTTGTCAAAATGGTGGCCATCAGTTGCTAAAGCCTATGAATCCAACTCACTTTATTTTACTTGCATCATGCATACATCACATAAATGCATGTGTGCTCATCTTTAGATACCAATGAATTTTCGGCTGGTACGATAAGTGCATATATTAGGAATTAGTTGGTGCCTCTATAATGAAATTTACGAGAGAGCCCACCTCGTGGAGCAGGACTTTATGAGGGAAAGAAAAAGAGGTGGGGTATAAGACAAGGCCAAGTCACCAAATTGCATCAAATAACGTCAGACGTGAGGGCCACATAGTTAGGGACTGCCCTCAAGAAAGGCAGCATTCACGTGTTATACCAGTACGACAATCACAACAACTTTTGGGTGGAGCCCCACAACAATGAAATACATAGAAGTAACTATAGCATTCATCAAAGAGACGTTAGAGGGAAAGAAGTCCGATTTCCAAATAGCGGATGATGGGATAGTAACATTTCATCAGCATCTAAGAGGTACAAAAATGTACCAAAACCTTCGCCAACATCATTGGTGGAACGAGATGAAAACCAATATTGCCAACACGTCATCTAGCAGGAATGTTAAGGCCATTATAAATTCTTGAATGAAAATGGAAACACAAAACGATGGATTTTGTAGAAAGGTTACCAAGGACATTGAGAGGTACATAGAATTGTATGTAAGGCAAATCGTACGATTACATAGAGTTCCTGTGACTATAATAACTTCGGATCTATGACATCCAGGTTTTCAGGCCGATTTCTTTAATGAGCTTAGTGATTATAGCTAGGATTATTTTAACTGACATACACAGATCGGTCGCTTCGCTGTTTCTACATTCGCATGAACCTGGCTCTCATTCATTCCCCTTCCTTCATCTCCTCTGCATCTCTTTTTGTTGCCATCTTAGCACACTCTTTCTATTCTGTGCGACACCGAGCCTCACGCCGTACGACCATCGGAGCACCCTCATCCAGCTAGCAGCTCAGCTCAGCCCCTGTTGTCCTGCAACGCATCTCCGCCCACCGAAAACAGGTTGCACATTGGGACATTTTGACCTGCTAAGCTGCGACAACACTTGCATAGGACTTGAGGCAAGTAGATTGTTTCCATTCTACGATACATAGGTTGATTATTGTGCAACAAGGTCGATTTCCTTAGATTCTCAGTTGATTTTGTACATATTTGTGTTAATTGGCAATTTTGGGACATGTACATAACCAATATTGTTGAGTTTGTGGTTGATTGAGCTTGGGAAGTTGTTGTTGAGGTGCCAGTTGTTGAGATTTATACATAACCATGTGAGGGAGAATGACACAAGTCGTGGACGAAATTTGAGGACGTCATTTTTACAGGTTCGGTTTACTATAAACCCATGATTTTGCCAATTTTATACTGGTTTATGCAATACAAATTTTATGAGGCTTTCTTCACAAAAGTTGCACACTATAATGTTTGGAAAAGTAGGCGGGTTTGGAATCTGTTTTTCTTGGAAATTTACTGACCCTTACCTTACCCTCACCACCTCTGATTTCCGTAATGAAAGTAGTATAACTTCTTAAGAAAGGTTGCCAAGGTTACTTAGCATCCCGGTGGTGTGGGAGTTTCCTGATGTATTCCCTAAGGAGCTACCGGGATTACTTACCACCTAGAAGGGAGATAGGGTTCACTATTGAGCTGGTTCCCGGAACAAAACCTATTTCTAAAGCACCATACCGAATGTCTTTGGTGGAGCTTAAGGAGTTGAAGGTGCAACTACAAGAGTTACTTGATAAGGGTTTTATAAATCCTAGTGCCTCACCTTGGGGTGCACCAGACCTGTTCGTAAAGAACAAAGACGGGTCATCACGTCTCTGTATCAACTACCGACAATTTAATCGAGTTACCATCAAGAACAAATATCTACTGTCACGGATTAATGACTTCAAGGAGCAACAGTATTTTCCAAGATTGATTTACGCTCGGGATATCATCAGCTGAGAATCGATCGGATAATATTTCGAAGACGGCTTTCATAACTTGCTATGGTCATAATGAATTTACTATTATGCCATTTGGTTTGACGAATGCCCCAGCTTCTTTCATACGTTTGGCGTAGCATCTCGAAAACCAAAATCCACTTATCAAGCAAACTTTGAACTTAAGGACCAAGCAGTTATCAACATCATTTACTTTTTCTCCCATGTGATATACGCATGCTTTGGACATATCGAATCCAACAAACTTCGGGGGTTTTTCTTACAACTTCTTTAGCCACTAGTCTCTCTTCCAAAAGCATAGGCAATAATTGAGAGAGTGGTCTTGGTAATGGTGTAAACAAACGAGCCAAGGTATGCTTATATAGCTTCTTATAAGCATCATGATGAGATCGAACATGAACCACGTCCATCATATCAAGACGTCTTTGATTACATTCTCCAGTCCCAGAAGATAATTCAAGTTCAAATACTTGTTCTTCATAAACCCATTTTCCCTTACCCTTTGAATAAAAGCCAATCATCTTTGGCAAAGAAAAAGATGATAATTCTATAGCCATTTGATTTACACGATCCATAAGACACATCATCATCCCATACATTCCATTTACTTGATTATGAAGGTCTTCAAGAGTGGTTGTAGTTTTGGTCGGAAGTAATGGAGTTACAAACACTTTAAAATCTGTGAATGTGGCGATTATTTCGTCAAGTCAATTTTGCAAATTAGTTACTCGAACTTAAGTGTCTTTGTTACTCAAATGTGGCTGATTACACGGAATCGATTACCAACCCAAGTATCTGTACTTGCTTATGGAAGAATCCAGAATGCCCTTTGTGCCTTTTGTTCTTGTTGGCCGAATTCAATCGACCATCTGTTTTTTGGTTGTTCAAAAATTGGAAGCCTAGCTCTTGGGTGGAGACTATTGATTGGGCAGCTAAACATTTAGCTGATGGAACCTTTCATCATTCATTTTGCTTTGCTTTTGCTGCTTTGTGCTATCTCATTTGGAAAGAGAGGAATAATATCATCTTTCGTAATCAAAGCTTATACCTCCCGGCTTTAAAGATACATCTCCATAAAGTAATTAAGGATAAGGCACTAACCTTCAAGCATGTCCCAGACACTCCGAGGAATAGAAGACTGCAACTAAGCTGAGGACTACTTCCGTCCATTTCTTGATTGAGGTGGCTGCCTTCTGAGAGGGGGTTTGTTCTTTCCTGCTTGTTCGAGTTTCTTCATGCAGCTGTGGTTTGGAGGACGCCTTAAAGTTGGGGCCAATATCAACTTCTCCGGGGTTGCCGTTACTTGCTATGAAGGTTGTCGCTGGATGTTGTTGTTGTTCTTGTTTCCCTTTTCTTTTTTGTTGTTGTTGCTGGTTGGCCGCTTGTTGCTGTTGTAGCGCTGTCTTTGTGTTGTTTGGCTATTTGTTTTCTTTTCTCGACACCCTTCCACTCGCGTTGATGTGTGTGTCATTATGAGTGCAAGTTTTTGGTACCGAGTTCTTTCTGCTATATAGCTTGTGTTTATAATCTAAATTTCTTACCTTACCAAAAAAAAAAAATTATGGAAATTTGGAGAATTGACTCGCTTGATCTCCCTCTACAATCTCACCGAAGCGTTTCTCCCGGTATGCCCTGCAAGTCCTGCTATGTACATTCTATGTTACGGTTTGTGGGATTACTTGTGGGTTTTGGTTGTTGCTATGGCCCCTTCATCTTTAGAGGTGATTGACCGGTTGGGTAAGGCCCAAATTGGTGTGGATGGTGTCAGTGGGCAAAGCCCCATTCCCCCTGCACAAAACCCCCGGTCCTTTGAGGTCACGAGACAAGTGGGCTCATCCAAAGTAGAAACAACGACTTCGATGGAAGCCAAGCGAGGATCCCATAAGGCCCCTCGCGGTTCAGTTGATCCTCGGGGACATAGCTTAGTTAGGTCCACTTCCATTTGACCCCAACCCAACAACCAGCAAGCTCAAAGCTCCAAACCTCCGCTTGCCCAATCCTGGGCCAACATCACGCGAGCAGCAGTGAAGGGATACGACCTAACATACATCCCCCCTTCTTATGTGGACAACAAGCTTGTCATTACTCTCTCTGAGGATGTATTGGAGGCCATAGACCTGAAATGGCACTAATGTCTGATCGGGTACTACGTTAGGAGGAAACTTCCATTCAAGATGATTGAGACAGCTCTAAAACATACTTGGGGACCAAAGCTCTCTGAAGTGATGGCAAATGAGTTCTATTTCTTCCACATCTCGAACCTGGAATTTCGTAGGAAGATTCTTGAGGATCGTCCTCTAATGGTTGCTAGGATGCCCTTCATTTTGCAACAATGGAAGCCTTTGCTGGAATTAAAGGACGACCACTCCTCCATTCTTGTTTGGATTCACTTAAAAAACCTGCCCTTTGACCTTTGGTCCGCACCGGCAATAAGTGGGGTTGCTAGTGCTATTGGGAAACCCTCTTATGTCGACCAACACACAGAACAAATGAGGATGTTATCCTTTGCTAGAGTGTGTGTCGAGATCAATGCAACGCAACCTCGATGTAACTCGATTGTGGTTCTCCTCAACGGAGTAACTCGAGTTGTAGAGGTTGAATATGAGTGGAGACCAGTGGAGACCAGTGGTTTGTCCTAAATGTGGCACTTTTGGCCACAAGTGTGCGACTCTTGAATCATTATCTAATGTTGAGACAAACCTTCAGCAAGTTCCAATTAATGAGGAGTAGGTTTCCTCTCTTTCTCGCCCGGTTTCCGACCAGGAGATCCGAGAGACCCTCTTCTCCTTACCTCATGGTAAGGCGCCTACGCCTAATGGATTTACTACTGAATTCTTCAAACAAAACTGGGAGGTTGTAGGGCCCTTGGTCTTGGAAGCCGTCAGAGACTTTTTTATTTTAGGTAGGCTTCTTCGTGAAATGAACAACACTATTTTACTCTGGTGCTGAAAGTGCCTAATGCCTTTGTAGTTTCAGACTACTAACCCATAGCATGTTGTAATACAATTTATAAATGTATTACCAAGATCTTGGCCAACCGAGTGGCTGCCATTCTTCAAGATGTTATAAGCCCTTCTAAAATTGCTTTTGTTAAGGGACGACGAATCAGGGATAATATTCTCCTGGCCCAGGAGCTCTTCAGTGGCTTCCATCTACACTCTTATTCGCCTAAATGTGCAGTTAAGGTGGATTTCCAAAAAGCCTACAATACAGTGGATTGGGATTTTCTCGAGCTTGTGCTACAAGCTTTTAGTTTTCCTGATTGACTGATTCGTCTTATCATGGTTTGCATTTGTACACCAAAATTCTCCATTTCTTTAAATGGGGAGTTGCATGGTTTTTTCACTAGTGGCCGCGGGCTTTTGTGTAACCAAATTACTCTTGCCTTTGGGTTCCAAGAAGGGTGTTTCCTGGTTTGTTATTTAGGAGTCCCCATTTTTACCTCGTGGCTAGGTAAGGAAGATTGCAGTTCCCTCGTCAATATCATTACGGCAAGGGTATAGTCCTAGGTCCAGCGTTTCCTTTCTTTTGTCGGATGGCTCCAGCTGATCAGATCAGTCCTTCACTTGATCCAAGCTTATTGGGCTAGTATTTTAATTTTACCTAGAGTCATTCTAGACCAAATCAAACAAATTTTGATACAATTCCTCTAGAAGGGCCCGAGCCTAGGTACTGGAAGTGCTAAAGTTTCTTGGGAGGAAGTTTGCCTTCCAAAAGAGGAATGAGGCCTCGGTATTCGTAGGCTGCGGGACTATAACACTGCAGCCATGCTCAAACATATATGGACCCTTTTCTTTGACAAGGAGTCCCTGTGATTCAAATGGATACATTCAACATTTTTTTTTTAAAAGAATTTTTGGATAACCAAGCAGCCTACTATTTGCTTTTGGGCTTATAAGAAGATTTTCAACTTAGGAGGGAGTTTCGGCAATATTTTCAGTGGAGGGTTGGGGATGGCCTTTCGTGTCTCTTTGGTTCGACCATCGGCACCCTAGAGACCCCCCTTAATTTGTTTTTCTCGGACTCTCTCATTTATAGTTTGGGTTTATCCAGGCTTGCCAAGGCGGCGGACCTCTGCTCCATTCCCGAACAATCCCTCAAGACTATTCTGGAGTCTTGAGGGACTCCCCTCCCCAATCTATCTCAGAGCTCGAATTGGTTGTGCTGGATGAAGAACCCTTTAGGCTTGTTCTCGGTAGCTTCTGCGTGGGAAACCATCAGATTAAAGAAGGCCTTGGTGCCTTGGAGTGCATTCATTTGGAGCAGCACCATCCTCCCGCAATATCAATTTTTCTTATGGCTTATCACTAAGAATCGGCTTCCCACTTAAGCTATTTTACTTTCATATGGGAGAATTGAGAATGCAGCTTGTGTCTTTTGCAATTCCGGGCCTGACTCTATTAATCACTTATTTTTTGGTTGTTGCATCACTACCAGGATTGCGTTCTTTTGGGCCATGAGGTGCAACCTTCCTTGGCAGAACAAGTCTTGGTCAGAAAACCTTCAATGGGCATTGAAGTATCTCTTATGGAAGGACTTCCATAGTGCATTGCCCGATTCTCTTTTGGTGCCTTCTGCCATTTGATTTAGGAAAAGAGGAACAACATTCTCTTCAAGGAAGAAACTCTAGCAATCCCAACTCTGAAGAATCACCTCATCAAATTTGTCAAGGATAAGGCCTTGACGTTTGCCAATGTTGCCGACACTACTGGGAACAAGAGATTTCAACACAATGGGGGCCTTGACCCTTCTATTTTTGCTCCTATGGCGACGGATTCTTCCTCTTGACCCATATGTGCATTCTATTTGCTATTGTTGTTTTCCATTCTATTTGGGGGTGGGCCTGCCTTCACATCTCGTTCGTGGTTGTAGACGCAAGTTGTTTCGCTGGTGTGAGTGCGGGTTTTTCGAGTCTGATCTTCCTTCTGGTGTTGCTGTTTCGTGTTGTTTCTTGCTGTCTAGCTGTTGTTGCTGCTAGGTTGCCCCAGCTAGGTTTGCTTTTGTTTTTTTCTATTCAGTTGCTAGGCTTGCTGTAGCCTCTCATTCATGGATTCTAGAGTAGGGGGTTTCACTAATGAGAGGGCGAGCTTGTTGCAGTCTACTCCTCCTTTTTAGTGTTGCCGCTCCTTCTTGTTTCTAGCCGTTGTTTTTTGGTTGTTTTCGCTGTTCATTTTGGTGGGTGGTGCCCGATTAGGTCCGCTTTACCTTTGTTGTTTCTTGTCGCCTCTATTTGGCTGCTTTCGTTTGTCTCGACACCCTTCCACTCATTCTGACTATGTTAATTCTTTGAGTGTAAGTTTTGGTTTCGAGACCCCCCTCTTTTGTATAGTTGGTTAAAGTTCAATATATTCTTACCTTACCAATAAATAAATAAATAAATAATCGCAGAAAAAAGGTGCAATCTTGGGCCCATTGATTCCTTTCATTTGCAGGCCGTCTTTAGCTGATCAGGTTTGTCCTTCACTCGATCCAAGCTTATTAGACTAGCGTGTTTATTATTCCTAGTGCTGTTTTGGACCACATAGAACAAATCCTTAGATAGTGATGCGGGAGCATCCAATGTAGCTCCATAGACCAACTCAGAACCATCGATGCTTATCCAAGCCAATAAAGAAGTTGGGCATTATGTGCTTCGATGGATCATTTTAAATGAATAATGTTAATTACTTTGTAGCATATGAA
Source organism: Eucalyptus brandiana (assembly GCA_014182725.1). Lineage (NCBI taxonomy): Eukaryota > Viridiplantae > Streptophyta > Magnoliopsida > Myrtales > Myrtaceae > Eucalyptus > Eucalyptus brandiana. Next base: position 14,752,805 of record CM024669.1, read on the forward strand.
TAGGTATCAATGGGTGGCCATTTTAGATGTCTTGTATGACCAATTGAAGAAGCTTCAGAAGGATTACTTTCTCGTCAAGGGAGGAGCTGGAATTTTGGGAAAGCCAAAGGTTCAAGAACACGGAAAGCTAACGGTTTGAGAATGTGGAAGGCTGAAGATTAAATGGCATTTAGTTCCCGTGATAGTAAAGGCTTTTTATTATGGCATTTAGTTCCCGTGATAGTAAAGGCTTTTTATCATGGCATTTAGTTCTTGTGATAAAGGCTTTTTATTACGTTCTTAGCTGTTTTCATTTTTATGTAACTCAAGAGTCGAACGTTTCAGTTCCTAGGTCATTAAAGTTTGTTTTTAATATTTCCTAAGGCTAAAATCCTCTTATAAATAGGGGAAACTATCCAATGTATGAGATATACGAATTTCATGAATGAGAATGGTGAGATTTCCTCAACTTGAGTGAACTCCTTTGGAGAGTGGATAACTCCTTTCGGTTTCTTTATCCTTGGAGCGTAGATCACTCCTTGGTGGTGAGCCAAGAAGCCCTTTATCCTTGGCTGGTGGAATCTTTAGGCCTTGGTGGTGAGCTTCTCCTATCCCGAAGTCCTTTATCCTTGGCTGGTGGAATCTTTAGGCCTGGGTGGTGAGCTTCGTAGATCTCGATCCTCTTTCGGTTGGTGGCGTGGCCTTTATACCTTGGGAGGAGATCGTTTTATCTTTTCTAATTCCTTTTCGTTCCTTCACCGTATACACTACTCCATACACTTAACCACAAAAATCCCCTCTCAAAAATCTTCGTTCTTGAATCACTCAACCCATCACGCATCAGATAGTTTCTCTGGAAAGGCCCTGGCTTGGGAAATGGAGGAGCAAAAGTGTCTTGGGAGGATGTTTGCCTTCCAAAAGAGGTGGGAGGGCTTGGCATTCGCGAGCTGAGAGATTGCAATAAGGCAGCCATGCTCAAGCACATTTGAATCTTGTTTACTAACAAGAAATCCTTGTGGTGCAAGTGAATCCACTCAAATTTTTTAAAAAGGAAAAATTTTTGAGTGACAAGCAAGCCAACCTACTGCTCATGGGCTTGGAAGAAGATCCTTCAGCTCATAAGGGATTTCCGCCATTCCTTCCTATGGAGGATTGGGGATGGCTTATTGGTGTCTCTCTGGTTTGACCATTAGCACCCTAGAGGCCCTCTTAACCTAGTATTCTTAGACTCTCTCACTTATAGCTTCGGCTTATCCAAGCAAGTGACGGTGACTGACCTTTTCTCCACTTCTGGCCAAGCTATTAAGACCATGTTGGAGTCTTGGGAGCATCCCCTCCCTATCCTATCTTAGAACCTGGATCAGCTTCGCTTGCTAGAGAACCCTTCCAATCTTTTTTCGGTTGCCTCGTCATGGGAAGCCATCAGAAGAAAGAAGAACCGAGTCCCTTGGGCTCCACTTATTTGGAACAATTTGATCTCTCCGAGTTATCAATTCAACCTCTAGTTAATGGCTAAAAACCGGCTTCCCACCCAATTTCTCTTACTTTCCTATGGAAGAATTGAGAGTGTGACTTGTGCTTTCTGCAATACTAGACCTAATTTTATCGATCACTTATTGTTTGGTTGTTGCATTATTGTTAGTCTTGCATTTTTTTGGCCTGTGAGATGCAACATTCTGTGGCAGAACATGTCTTTGTTGGATAATCTCCTATGGGCTATGAAGTTTCTTGCAGGCATTGAGTTCCATCATTGCATTGATCAATTCTCCTTTGGAGCCCTGTGCCATATGATTTGGAAGAAGAGGAACACCATTCTCTTTAGGGAAGAAACCTTGGCGGTCCTGGCTTTGAAGAACCACCTCATCAAAGTGGTCAAGGATAAGGCCTTGACTTGTACCAACGTTGCGGATATGGCTAGGAATAGAAGGCTTCAACGCAATTAGGGCATCGACCCTTCCATTTTTGCTCCTTTGGTGGCGAATCCTCCCTCCTAATTCGTCCTTAGGCATTGTCGGTGCTACCCCAATTTCATTTTTGGTGGAGGGGTTGCTCTGGTCTGTTTCAACTAAGGGGTCAACATTAGGTTCCTGTCCTTGGGTTTGCCGTTGCTGGTGTCCTACTCTCCTCTGGTGGCGAAGCTTGGGTTGATCAGGCTTTCCTTGGAGGCTTTGCTATGATGCTATTGGCATTCGAAGGGGGGCTAGGCCAAATCCATTTTTGGAGGTGCTGTCGCTCTTGTGAGGGTTCCTGCTAGTCGCTGTTTGGTTCCGTCTTCCTCCTTGTAAATGCCTCTGGTTGGTTGTTCCTGCTATTTTTTCTTAGGTCCCTGCCTTTTGTCGCGACCCGATCTCACCGCCCTCAAAGTTAAAAAGGGGGAAAGGTTGGGTTTAGGGTACTTGATCACGAGAGTTCCTTCACGAGATCGCCAGCTCTCCCAAACTCGTACCCCACGTGATAGTGGGTTTATTTATGCGATCTAATTGTTTATAACAACCTAAAAATATACAGGAGTCGCCAATAGCCTCATTTTTTTTAGGGTCGACTAGAAAACCCAATCGAGGGTCGGGAGAGTTCCCTCGATTCCTATGCAACCAGATATCTAGGTTTGGGGACTTGGGTTACGTTATTATTTCTATTAACACCATTTCGGTACTTTAACAGTATGTTGTGTTTTTCCTAACATGTCCATGCATCTCTTTTTACAATTTTCGGGATCATCAATTCTAGACTAAGTGATCATGCATGGTTGGTCACTTTAATTCTATTCTATTTCTTAAAAAAAATGCGGCATCCTAAAATTTCATGACAACCCTTGGATATACCATGAACCATGAATAGGTGATGGAATCGCCATCGGACTATATTACGGTCATTAGACTAATGAATTTCAATTAATCAAGGCTGAGTATTTAATAGACAATTATTTTGTTTGAAATGTATTCTATGTCCATGTGTGATTAAGGATTGTATTGAAGGATAAATTGATAAAGAAATTTTGTGTCCTTGGCCGTGTACTCTATAAGTTGGATTTTCATTGATTATTGTTGCAATTTTATGGCCATGTGAGTATTTGAGATTATGAAATTAAGTGGGGATTAAAGTAAATTGTTAAGAGCAATTATGGGCTTATTCAGTATTATTTTTGGGCCATTTAAAAGTTGGACTTTAGACCCAAAAGTGTTGGGCCCAAAGTGGGCCAAGAGGCCTGGCCCGCGAAGCCCAAAGGGACTGCTATCGACCGAAGGAGGAGAGGGAGAACCATATTGCATGCCTCTCCATTTGTCCCATGGAAGAAGCCACATGTCCTTCCATTTAAGCCAAGTGGCTCTTGCATGCAAAACCTCATGATTACTAGCTAATCAGGAGGGTGAAAGGAAGAAAAAGGGAGAGAGAAGGGGGCGGAGTGAGTGAGGAGTACCAAGAGAGGGAGAGAGTTGTCACCTGAGAGAGAGGGAGACCGAGCGAGTGTGCGAGAGAGGAAGGGAAGAAGAAGACCTGTTGCTGCCATGCATGCGCCTAGCTGTTACCGTCGAGCCCGCATTGCCCCGCCGTTGTGCTTGCTGTGATTTTATTTGGATTTGAGGCAAGTAGAGTCCTTTGATCTACACTTTGCTTGCTGTGATTGTGTGTGTTGTATGGTGAATTTCGGAGGTGGTGGAGGTGAGAATTTTCGAAGTTATGGGAGTAGTGCCTTAGTCTAGTAATCTATTTTCTGGAAAAACAGTCCAACCTTTGGTGATTTCGTGAGCTGCATGCAATTTTCTAGTTAGAATCTCACTCTGACTTCTTGATGAAAGTTGTAGATGACTTCTTGAAGATTAACATACTAAAATTTGAGATGAAACAGACAAGTATTGGATGGTGAAACCATTTTTCTTCAAAGATACTAGATCTGGAAAAAAGAACTGTTATGTTGATCCCTTGCAATTCTGTGAATTTTGTAAAATTATCTAGTCCAAAATCGATATTGTGTCCTTGATAATAATTGTAGATGACACCTTGAGGAATAACATACTGAAATTTGAGAATAAACGGACAAGTATTGATTCAGGAAATAATTTTTCTTTGAAAGGGATTAAATCTAGAGATTGAGCCGAGGGTTAGGGTGGGTTGTAATAATCATATCTTTTAATCCAGAATGAATTAGCCATTCGATTTCTTCATAGGACTTTTACCTCTAGGTCTCAGCTATAACATATTAAAATCTCAGAATTTTCAGAGTTTCATTTAAGGGCTTAATCGAAATTATTTTCAAAACTGTGCAAAAGTGGTGCTAGAATTTCTTTTGCTGTGAAGTATGGATCTATGTAATTGATATAAAACTTTCTTGATGTAGTATTCTTCATGAAATCTCTTTCTCTAGGTCTTTTCTACATTATGTTAAATTTTTAGAATTTATTAATATCAATTACTAATTTTTCCAGAATTTCAATTAAAGGAATGCATTCTGCTTTGTCCGAAAATTTGCTTCATTTTCAAGAACAAATGAATTGCTTTATGAAATGTGATATCGTGGGTGTTATTTATACTGCATATATGGTGACATTTGGCATATCACATGACATCAAAAAGGCTGGTTTAAATTTCTGACATTATTGCATCAAATGTTAATTTGAACATGAGATATATATGTGAATATGTATTGTGATGATTATAATACCATCGGAGGTGTGAGCCGACGATGCCCCGGGAGTGTCGGGATGCCCGGAGTGTATGTGTCGAATGTCCGAAGGTGTGTGCCGAATGTCCTCGGGAGTTTCGAGATGCCCAGTGGTATATCGGTATGTAATTCCAGGGGATGCCCAGTGGTATGTCGATACGTAATTCTGGAAGGCAAGGGTAACCATTTTCATGGCAAGCCCCGACGATTCCTCGCGATGCCAAGTGGGATGTGAGATGCCCGGAGGTGTGTGCCAGATGCTCGGAGGTGTGTGTCGAAGGTTTCTCGCAATGCCAAGTTGGGTGCGAGCGATATATGAGGGATGCAAACACTGATCCCCGGGAGAAAGATGAGATCCTTTCGAATATCAAAATGGAAATTGAATCATGCACGTGTGTGTGTGCATATGTCATGGGATATAATTGCCTATGAAATTGAGTTGATACTATATGACATTGAGAATGTGATTATGAAGGCATTAAATGGATCTCATGAGAATACATATATATGATTGTATGGGTGATATGGATTATGCGCATGTATGTGCATATGGCATGGAACATGAATTGCCTTAATGAATTCATCTCATGGAGATATAAGCATGATTGCATGGATGATATGTGCATTTCACATAAAATTGCGATTGTCTTGCTTGTTGCATTGTATAGTTTGATGGATCTTTACTGCTGAGTGGTTGTACTCACCCCGTTTGGGAACTAACATTTCAGACTAGACAAGATACCTCTGCTACCATTGCTACCGCTAAATGGATCGAGTGGTTGGATATGACCGTGAGGAGGAAGATAGCAAAGGAAAGAACTTTTGGATGCCTACACTGATCGATGGACCTTAATAATACGATTGTTGGAATAGATGTTGGTCATCTTTTGAAATATAGCCAAGTATAGAAAACCTTGGCATTTTGATGTACCAACTAATGATGTCCATCAAGTTATTAAATAAAGGTGTTCGGCTTTAACTTATATAAAATGTTTAGTTGGTGTACACTATTTTCTGAATATAGGGAAGGGAGTTGTTGGATACGTTTCCGCCATATTTCTGTGCGTGGAAAAAAAAAAAAACCCAGAACTTATAGACTTATTATAACTCTTTGGTATCAGAGTGATATATTATCAGGTCAAGTGAAAGGTAAGCGAATAGTGGCGACCCTAACGAATTGGGGGCCGTTCAAGGGGTGCCACAAAAAAACAAGAAAAGGAACCACTCAATGAAATTGTAATGGCAAGACGTGAAGTAAACAATCAAGAAAAGCAGTAAATCTATCATGCAATCCTAAAAAGATAAAAGAGAGAACACAATTTAAAAAAAAAAGAGAGAAAGAGAAAACCCGCAACTCGTCGGGTTTTATACAACACACGGAACCCGAGACATATGTTAGGAAAATCGAATATTACATGATAATGGTCGGAATGGACATCGACCTCCACCATCTTCGCACTTTCTCTATCTTTGGGGTCTAATCTAATCCTAACCTAAGTAGCCTATAACTAGGTGCATACAATGGAAGAAAACAAACAAACACATCAAACAATCAAAAAACAAGACATCTTTTGTGTTAAAAAAGAATCACTTAAGTCACAAAGTCTCTAGATCAAATTCTAGTTGATATCCCAAGGTTCAGCATTATTATGTGTCACACCTAAATCACTCATTTAACGATCACATGCGAAGCGTATAACATGAAAAGCATTCAAGCCATATGACCTTGATTCTCAGTTAATCAAACAAATGAGTGAGATGACAAAGGATCACTTACTAAACATATGCATCATTTGGGCAGTCGGTATGCAATTCATGTTTTCATTTCTACAAATTTCTGACAATAAATTTCAGCATATCCCAAACAAATCTCATGAAGAAACTATCATCATATCAACACATGAATTTCCAAACATACTAGAATATGAAATAGTCAGTCTACAATAGAACATGGCAACATGGAATATTATTATTTCTTATATGTTTCAAGCCTTGAATTGCCCCAATTTGATGGAAAACAAATGTAACATCAATGTAGCATCTCTCTATATATTCACACCACTAGAACACTACCAAAATGACATTGAGATCCTCACATTCCCCATGAAAACAAAGCGGCCAGTAAACACCCTTATTATATTCAAAGCTGGAAATGATGACAATTTAATGAACAATCCATATCCATACATGCCCATTTCATCGTGCATATTTATGCACCTCAAGGACTACATAACATCAGTCTCAAGTCATTCATACCAGAACTTCCCACATCTAGCAGCTTAAAGGACTAATATTATGTACATCTTCGACATCAGTTAACACAGCAAATGCATGCATGAACAGCAAACAGCACATCAACGACACAACTAAACAATTCCACACACCAGGACATAAGAACAGCAAGCACACAAAGAATTAACACAATCTGTAACACAATACATTGGTACAAACACAACAAGGTGACCACATTAGCTTCCCATTGCAGGATATCGCAAAAAGAAACATCCATAACCATCAGTTCTAAGTTGGAAGTGAGTAGCACCGGCATCTCCACAGAACAAAGTCTAACCATGTATCGTCTTCCTTAGCTAAAGGTCGAGCTTCGAACTTTTCATATCAAAATAAACGGATATTCCATAGCTATCCAATTCAAGGACTTCTACACGCTTCAAAAGACCATTTTTCTTCAACAAGGACAAGGCCGACATTAGTTTATTAAATCGAACAGGTGGAAGTCATTTCCAGGTTATGGAGCAAATGGCACCAAACAGAACATCATGAACACGGCAATTATCATAAATGACATGCAAGCCAAGGTGATTTGGCAGAAGAGGCTAATGAAGGCATGCAACTTTGGAGCTAGAAAGCAGATACAAGTACAAAATCAAAATCAAAAGAGCGATTGAGAGAGAAACATATAGCGATCGAGCTAGAGAGAGCAACATATCGTGTGCAAGACAGAGTAATCGAGCTAGAGAGAGAGAGAGAGAGAGAGAGAGAGAGAGAGAGAGAAAAGAACCTGATCGAACCAGAGATAAAACCGAGAGAAAATCTCAGCGATGAATAGCAAATGGTGGAGATAGAACCGAACGTTAACACTGTGAGGAATCACCGTAAAAGTGGAATGAGGAAACGATCAAAAGTCGTTACCGCCGCCACTATCGCCGATCGGCTTCAGAGCTCGATCCTTGGAACCAAACTGATCCCTCAAGACTCGGCGCAAATCTAAGACCTGTACTCCGAGCTCCTCAACCGGCCGTTCCTGTGAGTCAGATCCGGTGCGCGAGAGAGATATCGAGAGAGAGAGAGAGAGATCGAGTGCTGGAGGCCACAGGCCCAAAATAGCACGGGTGCCTAATCGGGTATTATGTGGGGACAAAACTCCTACTCACAGAATTTGCCATGAAACACGCCTGGGGTCCAAAGCTTTCTGAAGTAATGGCAAATGATCAAGGGTTTTATTTCTTTCACATCCCTAACCCAGAATTTCGCAGGAAGGTTCTCGAGGATGGCCCTTTAACGGTAGCAAGGATGCCGCTTATCCTACAACAATGGAAGCCTCTGTTGGAATTAAAAAAGGACAACCATTCCTCTATCCCGGTTTGGATACAATTGAAGAATCTTCCATTTGATCTCTAGTCTGCACCAGTGTTAAGTGGGATTGCCAGTGCTATTGGGAAACATCTTTATGTTGATCAACGCACTGAACAAATGAGTATGATCTCTTATGCCAGGGTGTATGTGGAGATTAATGCAAAACAACCTTGATGTGATTCGGTTAATGTTGTCCTCAATGGGGTATCTCAAGATGTGGAGGTTGAATATGAGTGGAGACCGATGTCATGTCCTAAATGTGGCACCTTTGGCCGCAAGTGTGTGACTCCTCCGTCTCCATCTAATAATGAGAAGGTTCTTCAGCAAGTCCTAGCCAGCGATGCTCCTTCTGATCATGATCAGGTTCTTACTCCTGTTCCAGAGGTAGCCTAGAACCAGGTTGGAAGTAGGTGGGGAGGAAAAAGAAGAAGTAGCCCTTGGATTCGAAGGAGGGACTGCCGTCCCTTCTGGTTGTCCATAATGTAGCAGGAATGATCCTGAAGCCGAAAGACACCAGCCCCAGGATTGCTATGCCTTCTACCTCAACCCATAAGGCCCAAAGGGAACAAAAGATTCAGTCGAAGGCTGAGGATACCCTTGCCATCTCATATGTTGATTTTGAAGCCAACCCAGTGAATGCTACCTCTAATGCTCTGTCATTCAACTCTGGGGAAGAATTGGATGACTCGGCCAGCTTGCTTAGAAACTCCAATGAGGATGACCAAGACTTGTAGTACCCTCCCTCTCCAAAAGTTATCCCTACTAGCAGGAAGTTTGACTCCAAGCAGAATAAGATTCTGACCCCCTACCGTGCCTCACCACTTGTTGATCCCTGTGGTTCGGTGGCTAGCTGGCGTCGAATGAGTAACCAGAGGTAATTCCCAACTTGGCTGTATATACACTTATACTTATTTAATTACATGTACATAGGCATATGGAATATCAGGGGTCTTCTTGATCCCACAAGACAGGCTGAAGTTCGGAACCTTGTTTCCTCTAATGTTCTATGTGTTATTGGTTTGCTAGAGACTAAAGTCCCCGAGTCCCTTTTCCTTTATATTTCTGTAAGACTCTTGTTAGGTTGGAGCTGGGTGGCTAATTATGATTACTCTCCGAGAGGGAGAATTTGGGTTGGTTGAACCCTTTGCTTTTTAACTTAGATGTCTCCTCAACCAATGCTCAAGCGGTCCATGGGAGATTAAAGTTTGTTGTTTCAGGCTTGCATTGTTGCTTCTCGGCTATTTATGTTGAGCATACCTTCCTTTCCCGACGGCCGCTTTGGGCGGACCTAGTTCATATGAGTGCCATCTTGCAAGACTCGCCTTGGCTGGTGACAGGTGATTTTAATGCCATTAAGGACCCGTTTGACCAGATAGGTGGCACAGACCTTTGAATCCCCTACTTTGACTAGTTTAGTCAGTGTTTAGCTTAATCTGAGCTAGAAGATCTGAGGTATGTTGGTTTTCATTTCACCTGGGCTACTTTTGCTAGTCCTAACCGGAAATTAAGGAAGATTGATAGGGTTCTTATGAATACAAAATGGAGCCAAGATTTCTCCTTCTCAGAAGCGTCCTTCCTTTCCCCGAGTATATCCGACCATACCCTATGGTTGTTAGAGTCTTGAACCCTATACCTCATAGGAAGCCTTTTAAGTTCTTCGATTTATGGATAAAGCACCCTTCCTTCTCTTCTATCGTTACCCAAGTGTGGGAGACCCTGGCTAAGGGGGTTCCTATGTACAGATTAGTAAGCAAGTTGAAGACTCTCAACGGTTGTCTCAAGCATCTCAATAGAGAGTCGTTCTCTAGTATCTTTGCCAGAACAGCGGAGGCGAGGACAGCTTTACGTGCCACCCAGGTTGGACTATAGGAGGACCCGACCAACATAGTTCTTGCGGAGTGAGAGAAGACTCAATGTCGGACCTTTGTGGACCTTCAGGGCTAGGAAGAATCCTTCTATAGGCAAAAGTCTAGGATCATGTGGCTTAAGGAGGGTGACAGGAATACTAAATTCTTCCACCACTCGGTCAATAAAAGACAGTTGAGGAACATGATTCTTTTGGTCTTGGATTCCTTTGGTAACCTAGTCACATAACCTAAGGCGGTGTAGCAGCTCTTCGTTACCTACTTCCAGGACCTTTTGGCACCACGGGATGTGCCTGTGAGGCCTAAGATGCAGGAGATGCAAGAGGTCATTCTGTGTCCTCTAAATGTGGAGCAGGTTAGTTCTCTCTATCGTCTTGTATCTGACCTTGAGATTCAGGAAACCCTTTTTCCATTGGCTTTGGTAAGGCACCTAGGTCATATGGTTTTACTGTCGAATTCTTTAACACAACTAGGAGACTATAGGGCCTTTGGTCCTTGAAGCGGTTAAAGACTTCTTTAGCTTGGGTAGACTTCTTCGGGAGATAAACAACACCATCTTAGCTTTGGTGCCAAAAGTACCAAATGCTTCTTCAATTTCTGATTACAGACCCATCGCCTGCTAGTAATAAAATTTATAAGTGCATTACCAAGATTTTGGCCAATCGAGTGGCTTCCATTCTTCAAGCCATTATTAGCCCGTCTCAAAGTGCTTTTGTCAAAGGCCGGCGAATCAGAGATAACATACTCCTAGCCAAGGAACTCTTTAATGGTTTCCACCTTGACCTTATTCGCCCAAGTGTCCAGTCAAAGTGGATTTCCAGAAAGCATATGATACAATAGATTGGGACTTCCTCGAGCTAGTCTCGAATTTATGATTCTACTTTCAGTTGAATAAGTTAGGCTTTTCATCAATACGCCTATAGTTTTTTTTCTTGAACTGATTACTTACGAGATAACTAGTCTATCAAGTAAAGTCGTTAAGGAATTTAAACGTAATAGACTTGAGAATTCGATTAGGAATCGACTACTTGACTGTGCTAATCTGCAAGGGTCATTATGGCAATGTCAAAATCAATCAGAGGCCAAAGATAGGTCGATTCAACAAAGGTATGTGATTAGTATGTGGGTGATTCCACCTAATTGCAAAATTTCTGTCGAACGACACTAAACCGATTTTTCTATCATTTATGTACCCTGTGTCCGTATTTGATACCTCAAGATTTTCATGACAACCAAGAATTGCCAATGTGTCGAAGATGTATAATGTGGCTCAAAAATAATCAACTATAGGTCAGATGCGTTAAAAATTCTTAAAAGCTACCTAGTAGGTTAGGTCGCGCTAAAATCATGCCAGATTGGAATTAATCGCGAATTTAAACCCGATTTTAGAAATTGAAAATTGTGTCATGTCACGATTTATTTTGGGACCGTCAACTCATATTCCCAAGATTTTTCTGAGATTTTTGCGAAAATTCAAAGTAGGGCTGTTTTTAACCGAAAAAATCAAAGGACCGTTTTTGGTCACATTTTTGGGATTCAAGTTGGTTTAATTGATGAGGAAAAATGTGAATTGTGATGTGGGCACCTTAGATGAATTGTTTAGGCTTCAATTGGATTGATTGAAAGGGGAATTTAATGAAATTAATGAGCAAATGTCCAAAATTCCTAGGCCATGGGGGAGACAACATTTTGGACCCTTTGGCAAGCTTGTTGAGAAAGATTGGAGTGGATAATAGCTAAGGATGTTGGCTGATGGCTGGTGGGGGCAAGCAAAGGGAGAATTGGATAAGTGTTGAAGTTGGAAGCCTTTGGGGTCCCCCTTGCTTCAATAGCCTTCTTCTTCCTATTGCTTCAATAGCCTCCTTTCTCTATGGTTGTGATCATTTGAAAGCTTGAGAGAACCAAAGAGAGACCGGCCAGCCTCCCCCTTATCGTCACACGCCGCCAAAGCTCGTCCCACACCGCACGTCGCCACGAGTCGTGCTTCACCCATCGCGCATTATCTCGCCTCCCCACTCATCGTCCACCTCCTACTTGCGGTCCCGAGCTCCCTTCCAGCCATTGAAGTCATGCCACCGTCCTCGTCTAGCTATCGAAAGCCCCGCTTGGCCCCCGTAGCTCCGCCTGCCCGCCTAGCCTACCTTGGCCGTTCCAAGCTTGGTTTCCTTTGGTTCAGCCAAAAATAGAAGCAGAAGCCACCAAGGGCTTTGAGACTTCAAGGCCCGTTTTAGGTCTATTTCGGGCCTTGTTTGGTGTCATTGCTCGGAGGTTTGTTGCCTGTCTCCATGTTGCCGTCGCCATGGACTCACCGAAATGCTAAACTAGTGAGTTTACTCACTAAACTCTGCTTAGCGAGTTAATGATGCTTAAGGGGTGATTAGTTTAGGCTAAGCATGGATTTGGTGGTTAGTTAGAATGGATTAGTGATTTAATTAATCGTTTGAGTATGTTAGGTAGCTAGAACGGATAGATTACAGACTATATAAGTTGTACTGTTTATCTAGATAGATTCTGAAATTTTCCCAGCCCGTTTGGGCGGTTAATTAAGGGCGTGCATGTTTTCGTTTCTTTTTTTTTGTTTAAGAACAGATTTTTTGTTTTTTTGTTCCCGAGAACAACTTCTATAGTCTCTAACGCGTTTGTTTGCGTTTCGTTCAAAACTGTTTTTTTGTTCTCGAGAACAAAATTGGAACAAAACAAAGAAAAAAAAAACGTACTTCTCCATTCCGAAACACTTCTTGAAGGGCTAAAAAGAACAAAAATGAAAAGAACAAAAACAAAACACTTCTCCGTTCCAAAAACACTTCGTCCGTGCCCTTCTCTTTCGTTCGTGTCCTACCCGAACGCTCTCCCTTTTCCGGCGTCTCTCACAAGTTCACCACCGGCTGACTCTCTGGTGCCTCCCACTTGGCTAACTCTCCAGCGACTCCCCACTCAGCTGACTCTCCGGCGCCTCCCCACTCAGCTAACTCTCCGACACCGACAGCTGGTGCTCCTTCACCGGCTAAAGCTTCTGAATCGAGGTATGTTTCTGCTGCTACTCCTTCTCTGTTTGACGAGGGCTTTGGCGAGACCCACCCCTCGCAAATCCGGGCGACGACCGGCCTGCGGAGCGCTCGCCGCGAGCTCGAGCTGCTGTGGTTGCTCGGCGGAGCGGCGTCTCTGCCAGCTCGAGCGAGTAGAATGAGCCCCAAGCAAGCGTTGGTCACCCAGATCTGCGGCAGATCTGGGCGACGGCTGCTTGCTGGAGCTGCTCTACTGAGCTCGAGCTACTCTAGTTGCACAGTAGAGCAACGACGCTCGAGCGAGCGTCCCTGCTCTGCTCTGCTCGCTCGGTAGAGCAGCGACACTCGCTCAAGCGGCAGAGCAATGACTCTCGCTCGAGCTGCTCTATTGCTCTGCCAGCTGGTGCGAGCGTCGCTGGTTTGCTGGCTCGACCTGCTCTACCAGCTCACTCGAGCGGCAAAGCAACGACACTCAAGAAGTTGATGAAGAAGAGGTTCTTGCCCGAAAACTATAAGGAAGATCTCTTCCTCAAACTGAACTCCCTAAGACAACATGGGATGAGCGTTAAAGAATACATTCGTGAGTTTGAACAACTCAAAATGAGGAGTGAAGTTCCGAAGTTCGGAGCAAACCATCGCTCGTTTTCTTGGCGGCATGAGTCGAGAAATTGCTGATATGGTTGAACTTCAACCGTATTGGTCCTTTGAAGACGTATGCAAGTTAGCCATAAAAGTCGAAAAACAATCGAAGAGCAAGAAGTTTTCCTCTAGAACCTCAACAAAGGCGACATCCTATTTTAAGGGGGCGAGAGTTCGTCGACAAAAGACAAAGGCAAGGGAAAGAATGCAGAGCCTTCCAAAGAAGTCCCAAAGAAGTTTGAAGGTGATGCAATGAGATGCTTTAAGTGCCATGGTTTTGGGCATTTACAAGCAAATTGTCCAAATCGGAGGGTTATGACTCTTCAAGAAATTGAGGAGATCAATTCGGCGCTTCGAGAGGCTGATGACAATGAAGACGAAAATATTTCCGAATCTGATCGGGAAGAAGAAGTTGTGGAGAAAGCCGATGATGGTGAACTGTTGATCATCCGAAGAGCATTGCATGTTGAAGTTTCTCCTAATAAAGAGCAAAGGGAGAATATATTTCACACACGTTGCACTACTAATGGAAAGGTGTGTTCGGTGATCATCGATGGTGGGAGCTGCACCAATATTGCTTCGACAACCCTTGTCGACAAGTTGAAGCTTCCAACAACGAAACATCCTCAACCATACAAGCTCCAATGGCTCAATCAAGGGTATGAACTCAAGGTAACCAAACGCGTTCTTATAGCATTTTCGATTGGGCAAAACTATCAAGATGAGGTTGTATGTGATATGATTCCTATGGAGGCATGCCACTTGTTATTGGGTAGACCGTGGCAATTTGATATAAATGCTATGCATGATGGTCGGAAAAACACATACTCCTTTCATAAGGAACAAAAATGCATTACTCTTTTACCCTTGAGTCCTTATTCGATACATAATAATCAACCCGGGAGGGAAACACTTGTAAGGAAAATCTGTACTTGAGTGAGACACGGGTTGAGAGAGCCATTAGCAAACAAAAGAATGTATTTGCTTTGCTTGTGGTCGAGAAAAAGAGTGAGATAGAGCGACCCATACATCCAAAAATGCATTACTTGTTGAAAGAATTTGCAGATGTGTTTCCGGAGGATTTGCCACTTGGATTACCTCCCATAAGAGGTATTGAGCATCAAATTGATTTAAGCATCAAAACAGGCTGAAGATGCACCTGATGTAATTACAGGTACGGTTTCACTGAACAACCATGTTGCATATGCTTTATTTAACCTTGGCGTCACTCATTCGTTTATAGCTAAACAGTTTGTTAAGCTGGTAGAATTGAGTCTTGAGTTGTTGGAGTCAGTGGTTAGCATATCTACACCAATAAATGATAAGGTGTTAGTTGCAGTGGGTTGTCCTTGTTGCAAGTTAGTGATTGGTGAGCGAGAGAGGAAGATAGATTTGTTAGTCCTAGCCATGTATGATTCCGATGTGATAATTGGCATGGACTGGCTCACCAAACAATGAGCTAAGATGGACTGCTATCGTAATCGATTCTGTTTAACTCGTTAGGGGATGAGAGTTTCGAGTTTACTAAGAGTCGAGGAGGACCCTCGATTTCCTTAATCTCATCGCTTGAGGCAACCAGTTTGTTAGACAGGGGTTGCCAAGGTTACTTGGCGATTGTCATGGATACAACAATTGAGGAGCTAAAGATTGAGGACATCTCGGTAGTTCGAGAAATTCCAAATGTGTTTCCGAAGGAATCGCCAAGCCTGCCACTAGAGAGAGAGATAGAGTTCGTGATTGAGTTAGCACCCGAAACAGAGCCAATCTCTAAGGTTCCTTACTGGATGGCGTGTCTGGATTAGAGATTCATACGTCCCAGTGCATCACCTTGGGGAGCACCGGTTCTGTTCATGAAGAAGAAAGATGGTTTGTTACGTCTATGCATCAACTATTGTCAATTCAATCAGTCCCAAGGAGCACGAAAGGCACTTAAGGATAATGCTTCAAACTCTACAGAATCATGAGTTGTACGCCAAGTTCAGCTAGCGCGAGTTTTAGTTGACTCATGTTGCGTTTCTAGGTCACGTGATTTCAGGCGAAGGAATCTCTGTGGACCCAACCAAGATTGAAGCAGTTATCAACTGGCCAAGATCGACAACAATGATAGAGATCATAAGCTTTTTGGGTTTGGCAGGTTACTTAGAAGGTTTGTGGAAGAATTTTCAACATTAGTGTCACTGTTGACTCGATTACTAAAGAAGGAAGAAAAATTTATGTGGACAAACAAGTGTGAGTGTAGTTTCCAAGAGCTTAAGCAGAAGCTGGCTACCACACCTGTGCTGACCATACCATCTAATCCTGGAGGACACAAGATCAATAGTGATGCGTCATTTAAAGACTGGGTTGCGTGCTGATGCAACATGGTAGAGTCATTACATACTTGTCCCATCGGTTGAAACCTCATGAGTTGAATTATCCAACGCATGACTTAAAACTCACAGCAATCATTTTTGCTCTGAAGATTTGGAAACATTATTTGTGTAAAGAAAGGTTCCAGATCTTCACTGACCATCAAAGTCTCATATTCTCTCAAAAGGAGTTGAATATGAGACAGCGTCGCTGGATAGAACTCATGATTGTGATATTTTGTATCACCCTAAAAAGGCAAATAAGGTCGTAGATGCGCTGAGTCGGAAGTCTTCGGTTGTGCATATGATGGTCAAGGAATGGACTATACTTGAGAAAGCTCGAGGTTTGGTTTTCAAATTTAAGGTAGGCCACATTTCAAATCTTATGATTACCCTTAGAATTGAACTAGAAGTGTAAATAAGAATCAAAATGCTTTAGTGGACAGACCCAGAGATTCAGAAGATTCTTCCAAGGATGGAACGTTAAGGTTTCGAGAACAATTGTGTGTACTTGACGATGCAGAGCTTAAAAAAGAGATTTTATCAGAAGCTCATTGTAACATTTACAACATTCATCTTGGTAGTACGAAGATGCACCAAAATCTGCGTCAACACTATTGGTGGTCTGGTATGAAGGCGGATATCTCCAAGCATGTCACCAAGTGTCTGACGTGTCAACAAGTGAAGGCACAACATTGTAAGCCAAGAGGACTTTTGGAACCTCTCAATATTCTAAAGTGGAAATGGGAGCACATCATAATGGATTTTGTGACAAAGTTACCAAGAAATCAGAAGGGTAATGATTCCATTTAGGTAGTCCTTGACAGACTGATGAAGTCAACTTACTTCATCATTGTTCAAAAGAATCTTGATGTGGACAAGCATGCAAAATTGTATGTACGTCATATTTTTCATCCGCATGGAGTGCTGGTGACGATTACATTAGACCGAGACCCAAAATTCACAGTTGTCTTTTGGAAGAGTTTGCAAGCTACCTTAGGAATGAAGCTGCAGTACAATACGGCCTATCATCCTCAGACGGATGGCCAGTCTAAGAAGACAATTCAAACCTTTGAAGACATGCTGTGAGCTTGTGTGTTGGATTTCAAGGAAAGTTGGGAGGAACTGTTTCATCTTGTCGAGTTTGCCTACAACAACAGCTACCAGCAGAGCATTCAGATGGCTCATTTTGAAGCGTTGTATGGCAGAGCATGTAGAACGCTAGTGTACTGGGATGAAGTTGGAGAAAGAAAGATCACAGGCCCAGAGTTAGTCAAGTAGTCAATGGATGCAGTTTTCGTCATCAGGAGTAGATTAAAGACTGCTCATAACCGCCAGGTAAGCATTGAAGGCCATTGGAACTCGAAGTTGGTGATCACATCTTTCTGAAGGTGTCACCAATGAGGGGTACTTCGCGCTTTCGGCAAGAAGGGAAAGCTAAGTCTGAGGTACGTAGGTCCCTTTGAGATTCTGAGAAGAATAGGGATTCTAGCATATTGTCTTGCATTGCTACCGAGGTTGGTGCAAGTATATGACGTCTTTCACGTATCGATGTTCGGGAAGTATGAGCCTGACCCGACCCACATGCTAAATTTTGAAGAATTAGACGTGGACAACAGAGTGTCGTACGTTGAAAGCCCGGCTAAGATTGTGGATTGGAAGGAATAGTTTCTGCGCACCAAGACGATCCCGTTTATTAAAGTGGTCTAGCAACACCACGGCACTGAAGGAGCAACTTGGGAAAATGAAGATTCGATGAGACAACTGTATTCTTACCTTTTTGTTTAAAGTTTGTAATGGTTTAAATTTTGATGATGAAATTTTTATGAAAAGAAAAGAGTTGTGACATCCCGAATTTCTGATTTTGTTTTTAGTTGAATAAGTCCGGCTTTTCATTGTCGCGCCTATAATTCTTTTCCATGAACTGATCACTCATGGAATAACTAGTCTATTAGATAAAGCCGTTAAGGAATCTAAACGCAATAGACTAGAGAATTCGACCGAGAATCGACTGCTTGACCGTGCTAATCTAAAAGGGTCATTATGACACTGTCAAAATTGATCCAAGACCGGAAATAGGTTCATTCAATAGAAGTATGAGATTAGTGTGTGGGTGATTCCATATAATTGCAAAATTTCTGTCAAACAGCACTAAACCGATTTTTCTACCCAGTGTCCGTTTTTGAAATCTCGAGATTTTTACGATAACCGAGAGTCACCAATGTGTCGAAGATGTACCATGTGGCTCGAAAATAATCGACCACAAGTTAGATGCACTAAAAATTCATAAAAGCTACCCGGTAGGTTAGGTCGCGCTAAAATCGCGCAAGATTGAAATTAACCGCAAATTTAAACCCAAGTTCAGAAATTGAGAATTCTTTCATATCATATTGTATTTTAGGACCGTTGACTCATCTTCCGAAGATTTTTCTATATACCGAGATTTTTTGCGAAAATTCAAAGTAGGGCCGTTTTTTACCAGGAAAATCAGAGGACCATTTTTTATCGCATTTTCGGGATTCAAGTTGGTTTAATTAATGAGGAAAAATATGGATTGTGATGTGGGCACCTTAGTTGAATTGTTTGGGCTTCAATTGGATTGATTGGAAGGGGAATTGAATGAAATTGATGAGCAAATGTCCAAAATTCGTAGGCCATGGGGGAGACAACATTTTTGGCGTGCTTGTTAAGGAAGATTGGAGTGGATAATGGCTAAGGATGTTGGCTGATGGCTAGTAGGGGCAAGCAAAGGGAGAATTGGACAAGTGTTGAAGCTTGGAAGCCTTTAGGGTCCCCCTTGCTTCAGCAACCTTCTTCTTCCTCTTGGTCCCTCCTTTCTCCATGGTTGTGATCATTTGAAAGCTTGAGAGAACCAGAAAGAGACTGACCAGCCTCCCCCTTACCATCACATACCCGCCGAAGCCTGTCGCACGCCGCCGCGAGTCGCACTCTGCCCGTCACGCGTTGTCCTGCCTCCCCGCTCGTCGTCCACCTCCTACTCGCGATCCCGAGCTCCCTTCCAACCGTCAAAGTCGCGCCACCATCCCCATCTAGCTACCGGAAGCCCTGCCTAGTCTACCATAGCTCCGCCTTCCCGCCTAGCCTCCCACCTTGGCTATTCCAGCCTTGGTCTCATTCGGTTCAGCCAAGAACAGAAGCAAAAGCCAGCAAGAGCTTTGAGACTTCAAGGCCCATTTTAGGTCTCTTTCGAGCCTTGTTTGGTGTCGCCACTAGGAGGTTTGTCGCCCGTCTCCACGTTGCCGTCGCCGTGGACTCACTGGAATGCTAAACCAATGAGTTTGCTCACTAAACTCTGCTTATGGAGTTAATTATACTTAAGAGGTTATTAGTTTGGGCTAAGTATGGATTTAGTGGTTAGTTAGAATGGATTAGTGATTTAATTAATCATTTGTGCATGTTAGGTGGTTAGAACGGATAGATTAGAGACTAGATAAATTGTACTATTTATCTAGATAGATTCTAAAATTTTCCTGACCCGTTTGAGTGGTTAATTAAGCATTTCCAGCCTAAGTTGGTATTTACTTGCAATTATTTAATTATTTTTTGTATTTATTTAATTATTTAATATTTTTCGAAAATTATACCAGGATAGCTTGTGACCGGAACTTCGTGCCGATTGCAATGATATACTTAGTTTCTTGCAATTGAATGCTAAATTGTACAAATTAAGTGATAATTGTCATTTTGGATATTTATTCCAAAATTGAGTAATTTCGGTATTTTAATTAGAAAATCCCGAGTGTCGGGTTTTGACACTAAAAATGGTTTTAAGGACTAGATCGAATCGTGGGATTTTAAAAGTGAGAATATTAATTTTTTTGGTTCAAAAGGAATTGTCGGCTTTAGTGAGCAATAATATATATATATATATCTATATAAACTTTGGTAAGCAATGATAATAAATCTCAGCTTAGGTGAGCAGTGATCGAATTGAGTCGATTGATTGAATAGATCGATGAATTGATGGTTTGGGCTGAACTGATTGATTGACATTATGAACTGTACTGACGTGCAGGAGGGAATTGATGCAAGGTAAGTGTTCTAACTTATGTGTATAGTTGGCTATAGACGTATTTCCTTTCTAATCGGAGTTTAGGGAGTGAACTTGCTGAAACATTGTCTCACCTCATTGTGGGCTCAACCTTTTCAGGTCCCTAGATGGCGGCTCCTCCAAAGCATTTTGGCCAGCCCAAGAGAGTCATCGAACAAGTCTCTGAGATTCCTCTTCCCGGGGGCCAAGGAGCTTAGGTCTATGAGCTTGTGAGGACCATTGTCTGGGTTGATGCGGGTTTACCTGGGAGGGTACCCTATCAATTCAAAGCGTGGTATCGTCGCGAGCAAAATGGACCTAAAGAAGGTCCCCTACAGGATTCGAAGATCCTTGTGTCGGTGTTAGAGATCACTTTTGGCGAGGGTACAACTAACCCTCCTAGTGGTGCAGTGATGGACCCAAGTTTCCAAGAGAGTTCGGAGTTTTCAGCTGGAAATTCGAACGCCTAGAGGACTTGTAGACCTTTATGCTTGAATAGACTTATTGTATATAGACTAATATTGTAAATAAACTAGTCATTTATGTATAAAGGTGTGTTGTGGTTGTGCAATTGTGGTCTTGCTTTTCTATCTCATCTTCGTGCCGCCTAAGGATTTATTTATATGCTTCCACATACGCATTAAAATGAATGGGTCGGCGACGCAGCCTGGGATGTCATAATTTAATTGACCACCGAAGGATGGGCACGTGCTCGAGAATCAGAGTGTGACACTAGTTCTCCATGCTTTTGGATTTGCGTGCACACACCTAAGTTCTCCGTATCCTTGAATGGGGAGTTACATGATTTGTTCTTGAGTGGTAGGGGACTCTATCAAGGGGACCCTATGTCACCGTTTTTATTTACCTTGGTCATGGAGGTTTTTTGGGGATTCTTCACCGTCACTCAAGGCAGCCAAAGTTTAAATTCTTTTGGAGGTGCAAAGCAACAACTCTGTCACACTTATTATTTGCGGATGATGTCTTCCTCTTTTGTTGAGCAGATATGGCCTCGGTTTCTCTCCTTAAGGAAGGCCTTAATACCTTCTCCTCTTGGAGTGGGCTGAGACCAAACATTAACAAAAGTGAGGTTTTCCTTGCTAGGGGTCGACTTCATCTCAAAACCAAATTGCTCTTGCCCTGGGGTTCCACGAAGGGAAGTTGCCAGTTCGGTATCTGGGAGTCCCCATTATAACCACGTGGCTAGGTAAGGTAGATTGTAACTCCCTCGTCAACCGCATCACGGAGAGGGTACAATCTTGGGCCCCGTGCTTCCTTTCTTTTGCCGGTTGACTTCAGCTAATTAGGTCCATCCTTCACTCGATCCAAGCCTTTTGGGTTAGTGTCTTTATTTTGCCTAGAGTTGTGTTGGACAGGATTGAACAAATTTTGAGACAATTCCTCTAGAAAGGCTCGGGACTAGGTAGAGGTGGTGCTAAAGTATCCTGGGAGGAGGTTTGCCTTCCAAAAGAGGAAGGAGGTCTCAGCATTCGTAGACTGCGTGATTGTAACACGGCTTTTATGTTAAAAACACATATGGATCCTCTTTACTAACAAGGAGTTCATATGGTGTAAATGGATTCATTCAAACTTCATAAAGAGGAAGAATTTTTGGATAGCCAAGAAGCCTACTGTTTGTTCTTGGGCCTGGAAGAAGATTCTTCAACTTAGGAGAGAGTTCTAGCTTGCCTTTCAGTGGAGGGTTGGGATGGTCATTCTGTGTCTTTTTGGTTCGACCATTGGCACCCTAAAGGCCCCATAAACTTGTATTTCTCGAACACTCTCATTTATAGCTCAGGATTATCCAAACTTGTGAAGGTTGTGGACCTTTATTCCATACCCGGCCAAGCTATCAAGTCTGTTTTGGACTCTTAGGACCACCCCCTTCCCATGCTATCTCAGAACCCGGACCGGTTTTGCTGGGTGGAGAACTGTTTAGGTTTGTTCTCGATAGCTTCAGCATGGGAAAAAGTCAAGTTGAAGAAGGGCATAGTACCATGGTTCACGTTTATCTGGAGCAATGCAATCATACCACAATATCAATTTAATTTTTGGCTCATTGCAAAGAACTAGCTTCCCACCCAAAGTCTCCCTCTTTCCTATGGAAGAATCAAGAGTGCAGCTTTTGTCTTCTATAACACTAGACCTGATTCTATTTATCACTTATTTTTTGGGTGTCGCATTACTACTAGTATTGCATTTTTTTGGGCGACAAGATGCAACCTCCCTTGGCGAAACAAGGCTTGGTCGAATAATCTCCAATGGGCAATTAAGTTTCTCTCAGGCAATGAATTTCATCAATGCATGGCTCGGTTCTCATTTGGAGCCTTATGCCATGTGATTTGGAAGAAGAGGAACAATATTCTCTTTAAGGAAGAACGGTTGTCGGTTTTGGCTCTTAAGAACCACCTCATCAAAGTCATCAAGGATAAGGCCTTGACTTTTACCTGCGTTGCGGACACTTCTAGGAATAGGAGATTTCAATGTAATTGGGGCATCGACCCTTCCATCTTTGCTCCTATGGTGTTTGAATCCTCCCTTCTAATTCCAAGATTTTGGGAGGTTAAAGCGTTGGTGAGGGCCAGATTCGGTTTTGGAGTTGCTGTCCCAGGGTGTGCCGCTGCTGGTTGGTGGTTGTTTTGTGGGAGGGCGAAGTGCAGTTGGGAACCAATCTAGGCTATGAAGCACTGTCGCTGTTGTGAGAGCTACTATTGTTGCTATCTGGTTTTCCTTTCTCTC